>PVIW01009168.1:0-54080 GCA_004026585.1 Noctilio leporinus | reverse complement strand
TTTTTTTTTTTTTTTTTTTTAAAGATTTTATTTCATTATTTTTAGAAAGAGGGGAAGGGAGAGAGGCAGAGAGGGAGAGAGACATCAATGTATGGTTGCTTTTCACCTGTCTCCAGCCACAGACCTGACTGGAGACCTGGTTTGCAACCTGGTTATGTGCCCTGGCTGGGGAATCGAACCAGCGACCTTTGGGTTCGCAGGTCGGCGCCTTATCCACTGTGCTACCAGCCAGGGCTTCCATAACTTTTTAATGTTTTACAACTGAAACTCCATACCCACTAAACACCAACTCCTTATTCCCCAACCCCTGGCAAATACCATTTTTTTCCTGTTCTATGAAATTGCCTACTCTAGTCTAGGTACCTCATATAAGTGGAGTCAAACAGTATTTGTCCTTTTGTGGTTGGCTTATTTCAATTAGCATAATGTTTTTAAGATCTGCACATTTTGTAACAGAATATTAAAAAGATTATTTTATATAGTTTTATACCTTTTAAAGAAGCTAACAGAATATAAATTTATAATGTTTGTTATATTAACCTTATTTACCATTTCTGGTTCATTTGCTCTGTGAATTCATGTTATCATCTAGTGGCATTTCATTAGCCTAATACTGCTTTGTTACCACTCTCCTCCTTTGCATTCTTGTTGGCATGCATATTGCCTTTTAATTTGTAATAGGACCAACAATATAATTATATACAACTTATTTAATTATTCTTAAAATCAGGAAAAGAAATGTGCATTTCTACTATTTTTTTATAATTACTAGTGCACTTTGTTTTATTGTGTGTGGATTCAGATTACAACCTGGGGTCACTTGCTTTCTGCCAAGGGGAACTTCCTTTAGTATCTCTTGAAAGGCAGGTCTGATCACAACACATTGTCTCAGGTTTGGTTATTTGGGAATGCCTTTATTTTATCTTTATATTTTAAAATAAGATTTGCTGCATGCAAAATTCTAGGTTGATGGAATTTTTTTTCTTTGAACTTTTTAAATATGGTCCCCAGCTCCTCACTCCAAACTCCAGAGCTTGTTGCTTGCTATTTGCTTGTTTATTATTATTATTATTATTATTATTATTGTTATTATTAGTAGCAGTAGTAAAGTAGTAACTGAGCGGGGTTTTTTTTTTAGTAAAGCTTATCCCCCTTCTCCATGAAGTCTCTGGTGTTGATCTTCAGGGAGTGCGCCCAAAGTCACCCTGAGATGACAATAGTTTTGGCAGACTCTGATTATCTCTTTTCCTCGCCACACCCAGCTGTTCAGCTTCACTCATTGCCATCTGATTGCTTTATTGTTTTCAATAATATATGGGGGTATAACTTGCTCCATGGAGTGTCCCAATCAAATTCAGCATCTCCTTGAAAGTATAGTTCAAAAAGTTGAGGTCAGTGCTTGAAATTTGTTCTGATCCTCGGAGAGCTTCTCCAACCTGCCTCCTTCCCTGGCTTTTCTCTAGGAAACTAACCAGCCTGCAGTTTAAACTAGATCATCAGTGATTTTACCAGTATCCTTCCAATTGATTTTTACCACAAATTTCACTATTTTAAAGAATGCCCTAGCTCTGACTGGTGGCACAGTGGAGATAAGGTGCTGGCCTGTGAACCCAAAGGTCACTGGTTTGATTCCCAGCCAGGGCACATGACCAGGTTGCAAGCCAGGTCTCCAGCCTGATCCATGGCTGGAGGCAGGTGAAAGGCAACCATACATTGATGTCTCTCTCCCTCTCTGCCTCTCTCCCTTCCCTTCTGTCTGAAAATAAATTAAAAAAAATAAGAATAATAAATAAAATCTTAACAAATAATAAAAATAATGCCCTAAGCTTGAACTTTTCCATACTCTGTGGTAAATGGAATCAGTTCCTTTAGGAAGAGATTCGGAGACCTCTCTGTTTATTTATTTATTTAAGATTTTATTTATTATTTCTAGAGAGAGAGGAAGGGAGAGAGGCAGAGAGGGAGAGAAACATCAATGTATGGTTGCCTTTCACCTGCCTCCAGCCATGGACCTGGCTGGAGACCTGGCTTGCAACCTGGTTATGTGCCCTGGCTGGGGAATCGAACCAGGAGACCTCTCTGTTTTAAGGCCTGTGTGTCTCCCTGGGGAAAATTTCTGAGCCATGGTTCTGGAACTGTGAGTGGAAACAATAGTGCACTTGTCCCCAAATGAGACCCCCCCACCCAATTTAGGAACTAAGTGTTTTGTATGGAAAAGCAGTAACCTCAGGTCTTGTCAGCTTGCCTTTCCCTGCTTGGAATGCCTTATAAACTGGGGCAAGGGTGATGGAGGCCTAGTATTCTCAGCAGCACTGCATCCAAAATAGAACCTCATTCCACAAGTGGCTGATAGCATAAGGGTGTTCCTACCTCTTTAGCTGCCCCTTCCAGTAATCTAGCCCTCTGACGAGGAGCTGCGTGTGTGTGTGTGTGTGTGTGTGTGTGTGTGTGTGTGTGTGTGGTCCTGTATTCTTGGCTGCAGCATTCTGGAGTAGTTTCTTGCTAAACTGGCAAGGGGAAATGAGAAAGCAGATTATTGGTCTAAGTACTATAAACTCTATCTGTTCTTACCAAGTTTCAGTAAATTTTCTTGATTAATGTTTCTTTGTTTGCTTCATGCCCTTAGGACCATTTCCAGAGGCTTTGAATGATTATTTTAAAAAATAGGTTTCAACCCTGGCTGGTGGCACAGTAGATAAGGCACCATCCTGTAAACTCAAAGGTCGCTAGTTCAATTCCCCAGCTAGGGCACATAAGCAGGTTTCGGGCAGGATTTCCGGCCAGGTCCGTGGCTGGAGGCAGGTGAAGGCAACCATATATTGATGTCTATCTTCCTCTCTGCCACTCTCCCTTCCTCTTTCTCTGGAAATAATAAATAAAATTTATAAATAAATAAATAAAAGTTTCATTTAAAAAATAAGTTTCATAAGCCAGTCAGTGAAGGCCAAATATCATATGATCTCACCCATTACGGGACAATAATGAGCAAAACTAACAACAAGCAAAACAGAACCAAGTATATGAATACAAGGAATAGGCCTTCAGTGGTCAGGAGGAAAGGGGTTGGGGGGAGGGGGAGGCAGAGGCAAGAAAGGGGAGCAGCTTAGACAAGAACCTAGTATAAAGGAACCATGGACATGGACAACAGGTGGGATTGACTTTGTGGGGAATGGGTGTGTGGGGAGGGGGACAGAGTGGAGCAAAAAGGGGATGAATGTAATACAACAACAATAAAATTAAAAAAAAAATAGGTTTCACTAATTTCTCTAGAGAAGGATCTGTGGTGCTCTTCCCACTGTTGCTTGACATGGTAATCCTTGCCTTTGATTTTTACATTGATCCATGATTACTAGTTAAGGTAATGAATTATATATACCAAGGTGAAAAAATACCATGGGCTTAATTATCTTAATAAACTAGTAGATGAATTTGAAGAATTTTCATAAGAAAAGAACCATAACTAATGGGTTAACATGGAAAGAAAATCACATACAAAGCATAGTAACCAGGTGATTGATTCACTGTGCCACAGTGGGCTACACTTACCTTCTTTCTTTTAAAATATAACATTTATTTAAATGGTAGAGTATTTGACTAAGTTGATTTAGTCATTATCACGACAATTGTACTCATAAGGAAACAGACCAATAATTATTGGCTTAGCACAAAGGTTAAAATTGTAATCTCTTTGCTCCCCATATAGCCATCCACTTTGGCATGTTTTTTGCACCTTTTATTTCCTTCCTTTTCAGATAAAAACTTCAGTAACCAATTTATATAATGGCATGACTTATTCCATGGACTTGTTGAGTGGCCAATCTTGTAGATGTTTTTCAGAAAGAATTATTTTAACAGCATTGATTCTTTCCAGCAGTGATAATGGCAGAGCACTCTTCCTGGACAATGAGTTTTGAATAGTTCCCAAAGGGGGACCAAGATTAAACTTGAAGGTTTAATCCTGAAGGTTTATAAAACCTACTCTGTGTTTATTCCATATCAAAGATTATCAGAATGGCATTCTGTTTCAGTTCTCACTCCACCTAACAAACCTATTTTTGAGGTTTGTGGCCTTAAAAATATTTTTTAAATCAAAGACTAAAAAGGAAGGACAAGATGACCATTTCTCTGGTTCTTTGGGAGCATTGTCCTGTGGCATAAAGTCATGAATTCATTTATCATAAATGATAACTTTTCTTTTTTTAAATTGTATTTTATTGATTATGCTATTAGAGTTGTCTTGATTTTCCCCCTTTGCCCCCTCCCACCCACACCCCCCAGTCTCTCAGGTAATCCCCATGCCTTTGTTCATGTCCATGGGTCATACATAAAAGTTCTTTGGCTACACCATTTCCTATACTGTATTTTACTTCCCCAAGGCTATTCTGTAACTACCTATTTGTATTTCTTAATCTCCTCACCTCTTCATCCATTCCCCAACATGCCCTTCCATCTGGCAACCCTCAAAATGCTCTTGGTATCCATGATTCTCTCTCTGTTCTTTTTGTTTGCTTAGTTTGTTTTTTATATTCAATTGTTAGTAGATTTGTATTTTTGCCACTTTATTGTCCATAGTTTTGATTTTTTTTCTTAAATAAGTCCCTTTAATTTTTCATATAATAATGCTTTGGTGATAATCAACTCTTTTATGTTATTTTCTTGTCTGGAAAGCTTTTAATCTGTCCTTCAATTCTAAACTACAGCTTTACTAGATAGAGCAATCTTGGCTATAGGTCCCTGCTTTTTATGACTTTGAATATTTCTTGCCAATCCCTTTTAGCCTGCAAAGTTTCTTTTGAGAAATCAGCTAACAGTCATATGAGAACTCCCTTGTAGGAGTTTTGTCTTGCTGCTTTTAAGAGTCTCTTTTATTTTTAACCTTTGGCATTTAAATTTTCATGTGTTTTAGAGTGGGTCTCTTTGCATCCATCTTATTTGGGACTCTGTGCTTCCTGGACTTGTATGCCTATTTCCTTCACCAAATTAAGAAAGCTTTCTTTCATTATTTTTTCAAATAGGTTTCCAATTTCTTGATCTTTCTCTTATCCTTCTGGCAACCCTGTGATGCGAATGTTGGACTGTTTGAAGTTGTCCTAGATGCTGCTTATACTATACTTATTTTTAAAAAATATTTCTTTCTTCTTGTTCTGATTGGTTGTCTTTTGGTTTCTTTTTTTTTTTTTATGTATATTTTATTTCATTATTTTTAGAAAGGGGAAGGGAAAGAGGCAGAGAGGGAGAGAGGCATCAATGTACGGTTGCGTTTCACCTGCCTCTAGCCACAGACCTGACTGGAGACCTGGTTTGCAACCTAGTTATGTACCCTGGCTGGGTAATCGAACCTGTGACCTTTGGGTTCGCAGGCCAGCGCCTTATCCACTGTGCTACCAGCCAGGGCTCTTTTGGTTTCTTATGTTCCAAATCATTGATCTGATTATTGGCTTCATCCACTCAACTGTTGTTTGCCTGAAAATTGTTCTTTATTTCAATTAGTGTATCATTTCTGACTGGATCTTTTTATGCTGTTGGGGTCTTCACTAAGTTCCTTGACTAAGTTCTTTATAACCAGTTTTTGTTTTTGTTTTTGTTTTAAACTCTGCTATCTGATAGATTGCTTATGTTTATGTTGTTTAGCTCTTTTTCTGAAGCGAAATGAACCTGTTCTTTCATTTGGGCCACGTTTCTTTGTTTCCTCATTTTTGCAGCCTCCCTGTGTTTGTTTCTACGTATTAAGTAGAGCTATTTTGACTCTGTGTCTTGGTAGTGTGGTTTAATGTGGTAAGTTTTCTGCAGGGTCCAATGGCACAGCCTCCCCTATCACTCAAGCTGGGTACTAATCTGTGCTCTTCATGTGGGCTCAGTACACCCTCCTGTTGTAGTTGAGCCTTGGTTGCTGTTGGCAGATCAATGCAAGGGATTTACCGAGGCCAGTCAGTTGCAAGGAGTGGCTATGTGACCACTTATCACCAATCTCCAGTCTCTGTGGAGGATCAGCTATGCAGGGGCAGGGTGGTGGTACTCCGATGTGGTCTGGACTCACCACTGGGTGTACCGACCCTGTGGTTTCCTGGGTAGAGCAAGCCCAGGTCAGCCCCCACCTATGTTTTGCCTGGGGACACCCTGCCTGAGCTATAAAGCAATCTGAAATGCTGCTACCTGTGCTGGGCTTAGAGATTCCCAGAAGAAGCCAAGCTGTGAACCTAGGCTGGCTGCTGCTAGTGCTTGGCCTGGGCTCACTGAAGCCAGCTGTTGCTTGTTTGTTTGTTTTCCCCCATAGTCTTCCTTTTTTTTTTATTTTTTATTTTTATTATTGTTGTATTACATCCATCCCCTTTTTGCTCCCCTCTGTCCCCCTCCCCACCCACCCATTCCCCCGAAAGCCAATCCCACCTGTTGTTCATGTCCATGGTTCCTCCACACTAGGTTTTTGTCTAAACTGCTCCCCTTCCTTGCCTCTTCCTCCCCCCTCCCCCAACCACCTTCCCCCTGACCACTGAAGGCCTATTCACTGTATTTATATATCTGGTTCTGTTTTGCTTGTTGTTAGTTTTGTTCATTATTGCCTTGGAATGGGTGAGATCATATGGTATTTGTCCTTCACTGACTGGCTTATTTCACTAAGCATAATGCTTTCTAGTTCCATCCATGTTGTTGCAAAGGTTAGGAGTTCCTTTTCTTTCTGATGTGTAGTATTCCACTGTGTAAATGTACCAAAGTCTTTTGATCCAATCATCCACTGATGGGCACTTAGGCTGTTTCTAGCACTTGGCTATTGTAAATAGCGCTGCTATGAACATAGGGGTACATAGGTTCTTATGAATTGGTGTTTCAGGATTCTTTGGGTATAGTCCTAGTAGTGGAATTGCTGGATCAAAAGGCAGTTCCATTTTTAGTTTTTTGAGGAAACTCCATACTGCTTTCCATAGAGGCCAATGGAATTTAGGAAGTTGTACAACCTGAACCAAGCCAGCCATTCCTATGGTAAAGCAGCTTGCGTAGGCCTGTTAATTGGGTGGAGTAGAGTCTCTGGGGCTCTACAAGGTGGATCAAACAGAGTTAGCCCTGTTGATGGAGTGTCAGGTATGGCACCAACTTGCCAGCTCTATTGGGGGAGGGTTTAGAAAAGGGAAAGTGGCCTCTGTTTGCCTCGATACCCAACAATTCAGTTTCTCCCTTTATGCCACTGGTGCCTTTCAAGCTGCTACCCTGGTGCTGGAGCTCAGAGGGAGTGAGTCTGAGTAGCTGAGTCCATGTGTGGGTTCCTTAAGAGGAACTGCTTGGAGCTCCAGCAATTTTTTCCATAGCCTCAATCCCCACTGGTTTTTGCAGCCAGAATTTGTGGGGGCATATCGTCCTGGCACTGGAGCCCTGGCCTGGGTGGCCTGGTGTGGGGCTCAGACTCCTCACTCCTGAGATAGCCCTCCTGAATTTTTATACACCACAGGTTGATGTGGGTCCTTCCCATTCCATATCTATGCCCCTGCTATCAGTCTCAATTGATGTGGTTTCTTTAATTCTGCAGTTGTCAGACTTCCACCGAACTCAACTTCTGATGATTCTGAGCAATGGTGGTTCTGTATTTTAGTTGTAATTTTGATGTGTTTGTGTGAAAAATGAGCCATGGCTGCCTATGCCACCACCTTGACCGGAAATCCTCACAAATGATTACTTTTCAGTCCAAGTTATTATTGGCCATATGTTTGAAATAAATGCCAGCCAAAGCATATATTGTACAGCTGCTGTAGCTCTAAAAGTAAGTATAACAGAATGCAAAAAAATTCTCCAGAGACAGTCTCCTCTGAGACATATCCTGACAGAAAAAAGGAGTATATGGTTTTCTAAGACTGCATACCAGAAGCAATATAAGCATTAATGCCACTCTTTTTCCTGGGTAGTAAGAATGCATACACAGATGGGTAAAACAGGTAAAAAGCTTTCATGCCTATTACCTGGTTGTTGATTCTAAGATTTCGCCTTTTCTTTTTAAGGATTTTATTTACCTATTTTAAAAAGAGGGGAAAGTAGGGAGAGAAGTATCAGTCAGTTGGCTCTCATATGTCCCCAACTGGGGACCTGGCCCACAACCCAGGCATGTGCCCTGACTGGAAACCAAACCAGCGGACCCTTCAGTTTACTGGCCAATGCTCAGTTCATTGAGCCACACCAACCATGGCTGAGAGTTCATCTTTGATCCATTTAACTCTCTAAGGAATTTACTTCAGAGCCTGTGCTTGAGAAAAAAACATTTATATTATTAAATTATTTATATTATAGAAATAAATTATTATATACATTTGACCCTTGAACAATGTGGAATTTAGGAGCACTAACCCTCATGCAGTCAAAAATCTGCACATAACTTTTGATTCTAGCAAAACGTAAGTTATCTCTTGGTATCTACAGGTGATTGATTCTAGGACTCCCCTGCAGATAACATAATCCACCAATGCTCAAGTCCCCCATGTAAAATGTAATAGATCAATGAGTACAGTTGGCCCTCTGCATCCACAGCCTCTCAGCCCTGGATTGAAAACAGTACCTGTATTTATTGAAAAAAAAAATCCATGAATAAATGCACCTGCGCCATTCAAACCCATGTTGTTCAAAGGCCAATTATATAAATATATGTTAGTATAAACTTTTTTTTTCTTAAAAATCAATTCCCAAATGGAAGCAAGGTCTCTGATGAAGTAGTTAGTAGGCAACAAAATCCTCTAGAGAGAATTGCTGTGTCCTTCCAAAGATTTTGTTGTTGTTGTTAAGGCTACAAAATCACCCTCTTAAAATATTTTTTTGAAAAAATAAATTGTTAACTAATTTTAATGTTTTAAAATTCTATTAAAATGCCAACTGATTTCTTTCAGGCATAGCCTAGTTTGTTTCAGCCTCCAGAGTGTATTCATTTTTATTATTTGCAATGAAAGCACTCACACAGAGAATTATAGACACACAGTTATATTTAAAGTGAATATTATTTAAGTATTGAAGGGTGTGGAATTATATTCATTGAAACATAATTAAAGTACAGAGACATATAATAATAAGTGGGTGGAAGTGTATGCAATAATAATTCAAGGTAATCATTGTGTTATGATTGTGCTGCAGATTAGAGCAGAACATAATGAGGTCTGCATTTAATTAGAGCACTTTAATTCTAAGCAAGATTGGAGGCAAAGGGTACTTCAGAAAAGTGCCAGTCCCATTTTTACTATAGAACATGAGTGGCAAACACAAGGCCTGTGGGTTGAATCTGGCCCTCCACCTTGTTTTATCTAGCCTGGCACCTTTGTCCCAGCACCTTGTTTCTACCCTACTCTCTTAACTGTTAAGGAGTAGTTACATTTATACTGTCCTAAAATTACATTCAGCCCTTTGAAGGCAATCATGAGGCTGATGTGGCCCCCGGTGAAAATGAGTTTGAAACCCCTGCTATAGAAGCAGGTGAAAATGTGTCCTGCAGATTCTAATTTGAGTTTAGGAGTAGCCAGTGAAGAGTTAGATTTTACCCTCTTACTCCATTACTCTGTGGTGTGTACACAGGATAGGATCCTTATGCTAAGACTGCACAAATAATTCTTGAGTGGAGCACTCAAGTGTCTCCCAATCAACCACTATGTATCTCTCTTACTTAAGCTCATGTTATTCTTCCAGAAAACCTCTGCTCTGGCCAATGCCCTTGGTCTTGGCACCAGACATACCATGAACACTTCCAGAGAACATGCATGTCAAGGCACCTGGTGCTGGTAAGATTTGCTGAAATGAGAGCCTGAGAGCCATAAAGTTATTCAGCCAGAGTCTTCTGAGCTGCTCAGGATCAGCTACCATACTCCTGCATCTGGTCACACCACCTGGCCCTCAGGAGGCCTTAAACTTCAACTTTCTTCAGCCCAGCTGATCCACCCTATCAGAAGTCCCTCAGAATGGCTACCAGAATCCTCTTGTGTGAGAAAATGACACCCTGTTCTGGCCCTAGGAAATCAGTGTTCAGACTGTCTCAAATCCTTCTTATCTCCTGGTTGGAGCTCTGCACAACTCTGAAGTGCCTGGAGGCCAAACCCATCTTCTCTTCTAATTCCCTCACTGGAGCAGCTTCTCAACCTCTCTTCCTCAATGAGCCCTTGGGTCTCAAAAATCACTTGTATCTCTGAATTCCTCTGACTTAGATTGTCTATGGGACAATCAGAACATTTTGTGGATGGATGCTGAAGTAATACATCATATGCAAGACCTGTTTTGAAAGTATTGAGCCAATGACAATATAATTAAAATAGTTTGAATGGCCGCTACTTTCAGGATAGACCTCATACTTGTCTTCCTACTAATATTGTAAACTCTCTGTTAGGAGCATTCTTTCAAGGCTCTTTGTATCCTCAATGGATAGCACAGTGTCTGTTGTAGAAATGTAGTTTTATTTGTTGTATAGTTGTTAAGAATGTGGGCTCTGCATGAGATTTATTGTAAAGGGGAATATAGAGGGGCGGACACCACTTTAATCAAGTGATCAAAGTTAACATTGTTAGTAATGGAACCAAATGACTATGTGCCATCTAATAAAATGCATAGAGGACATTGCATCATTTTTGCAGTATTCTTGCCAAAAATGAATAACCTGAATCTAAACATGAGGAAATATCAGACAAACCAAATTGAACGACATTCTATAAAATAACTGGCTTATACTCTTTAAACATGCCAAGATTTAAAAAAAAAAAAAAAAAAGCCCTGGCTGGTGTGGCTCAGTGGCTAGGCACCAGCCTGAGAATCCAAAGGTCGCTAGTTTGATTCCCCAGCCAGGGCACACACCTGGTTGCAAGCCAGGTCTTCAGCCAAGTCCCTAGATAGAGGTAGGTGAAAGGCAACCATATATTGATGTTTCTCTCTCTCCCTTTCTCCCTCCCTTCCCCTCTCTCTAAAAATAACAAATAAAATCTTTTTAAAAACCCCAGAATAAATAAAACAAAAGACTGAAGAAATGTTCCAGGTTAAAAGCGACTAAGGTAACAATTGAATGCAATGTATGATCAAGCATTTGATGCTGGACAAAAGATTTTTTTTTCTGTAACAGACATAATTGAAAATTTGGCAGAATATAAATAAGATTTGATAATTATATTGTTTTAATGTTAATTGACAATTATACCATGTTTATATAAGAGGATGTTCTGTTTTAAAAAATACACACATTGAAGTATTTAGGGGTAATTTTCTGTACTATTCTTCCAACTTGAAGTTTGAAATTATGTCAGAATTGAAGTTTTTTGGTTGTTTTTGCTATTTTCTGAAGTATGGACCCTGGGATGAGGCTCCCTGAATTAGAATCCCAGCTTTGCCATTTACCAGTCACCTGACAGGGGCAAGTGACTAAGCTCCTGCTTCGCTGTTTGCTCATCTCAATTATGAAGATAATAATAACAGTGCCTTGAGTGAGCTGCTGTGAGAATACCATATGATTTCACTCATATGTGGCATCTAGTGAACAAACTGAACAAAAAATTGGTGCAGACTTATAGATGGAGAACACATGACAGCTAGTGGGAGGGGGTGGAGGGATTGAGCAAAAAAGGAAAAAGGACTCATGGACACAGACAACAGTGTGGTGATTGCTGGGGACAGGGTATATAAGGACACTAAATGGTAATGGAAAAAATAAAATAAAAATTAAATTAAAAAAAAGAATAAACCCAAGTCTCTATGGTTAATATTTGACAAAGAGGGCAGGGGCATAAATTGGAGCAAAAACAAACCCTTCATTAAATGGCATTGGGACAGCTGGACAGGGACATGCAAAAAATGAAACTAGACCACCAACTTATACCATACACCATAATAAACTCAAGATGGATAAGATACTTAAATATAAGCTGTGAAATCATAAAAGTCCTAGAGGAAAACATAGGCAGTAAAATTTCAGATATTTTCACCAGCAATATTTTCACCTATATACTGTTTATCCTAGGGCCAGGGAAATAAAGGAAAGATGAAACAAATGGGACTATATCAAATTAAAAAGCTTCCACATGGCTAAAGAAAACATCAACAAAATGAAAAGGGAACAAGCCGCAGACAAAGGTTTGATAAAGAACTTATATGACAACACCAGGAAGACAAACAATCCAATTAAAAACAGGCAAAGACCTGAACAGACACTTCTCCAAGGAGGATATACAGAGGGCCCATAAGCATATGAAAAGATGCTCAATATCACTAGCCATGAGAGAGATGCATATTAAAACACAATCAGATACCACCTCAAACCTGTCAGAATGGTCATCATTAACAAATCAACAAACAACAAGTGCTGGCAAGGATGTGGGGAAATAGGGACCCTGGTGTTCTGTTAGTGGGAATGCAGACTGGTGCAGTCACTGTGGAAAATAGGATGGAATTTCTTTAAAAAACTAAAAATGGAACTGCCTTTGATCCAGTGATTCCACTACTAGGATTATACCCAAAGAACCTGAAACACCAATTCAAAAGAACCTATGTACCCCATTGTTCATAGCAGCACTATTTAGAATAGCCAAGTGCTGGAAGCAGCCTAAGTGCCCATCGATGGGTGAGTAGATCAAAAAACTTTGGTACATTTACACAGTGGAATACTACATAGCAGAAAGAAAGAAGGAACTCCTACCCTTTGCAACAGTATGGATGGAACTGGAGAGTATTATACTTAATGAAATAAGCTAGGCAGCAAAATACAGATACCATATGATCTCACCTGTAAGTGGAACCTAATGAACAAAACAAATAAACAAAATAGAACCAGAGGCATGGAAACAAGGAACAGACTGACAGTGACCAGAGGGGAGGGAGAGAAGGAGAAGCCGGGGAAAGAAGGGGAAGGATCTAGTCAAGAAACATGTATAAATGACCCATGGACATGAACAACAGGGAGTGGATGGACTGTAGAAGTAGGGGTGGGTGGGGCAGGGGAGAGCAATGGAGGAAAAATTGGGACAACTGCAATTGAACAATAAATTTTTTACAAGATTCTGACTTAGGAAAAAAATAAAAAGAATTAAACACAGTAAAGTGCTCATCAGGTGCTTGGCCCAGAGTGAGCACTTGGTGAATAAGAGCTTCCATTATTAAATGACCCAGTCCATGTTTCCTGCCAGTTATGACAAGGATGATGTTGGAGAATTGTGAATTAGTAGTGTCAGGAAGGAATACCATAGATCTTGAGTCTCTTGCCTACTTCCAAGGGGCCTTACTGGCAGCTATGACTACTGAAAGCACATGGGGGTTCTTGTTATTTAATTTTTAAGATTATTAGGATGTTTAGAGTAAAGAGGGCTTATTTAGTTTTGGACCCTTAACCAGAGCTCAAGCACAGTAGGATGATCACCCTACAGGTCAGTAACACATGGCTACCCATTAGGACTTCACTAGGCTCATTCCCAGTATGAGTTTTAACTCATTGCTAAGGGAACATATATGTTTTGGGCTGGGTACCCAGGATGTCTGTCCTTCTCTCTTACCAAATAGCTGTTTTGAATAGCTCAGAATCTTGTTTGCTTTCTTGATCCTTAGTTCTATGTTCAGAGTGATGTCTACATGGGAGAGAAAGAAATAATTGTAGAATCACCTAGACGAAGTCCTTCAATTTACTAAAGAAGGAACTAAGGCCCAGAAAGTTGATGAGACATACTTGGAATTACTTGGCTGGTTTTGGCAGAGGGCTGAAACAAGTTTTCTTTTCTTTTTAAAATACTTCATTTATTATTTTTAGAGAGAAGGGCAGGGAGGGAAGAAGAAAGGGAGAGAAACATCAATGTATGGTTGCCTTTCCCCTGCCTCCAGCTAAGGACCTGGCTGGAGGCAAGGCTTACAATCTGGTCATGTGCCCTGACTGGGAATTGAACCAGTAACCTTTGGGTTTGCAGGGCGGCGCCTTTCCACTGAGTCACCAATCAGGACTGGAACAAGTTTTCTAACTCTCATGTCATTGTCCCTTTCCACTAGTCCACATTGTAATTGGTAGAACCAAGAATCTCAGAGAGGCAAATGTAAAGAGAACAACAGGAACAAGGGTCAATGCTCCCCTCACAGGCTTGAGCCAGTAAGAACTAACGAGCCTTTCTGCTGAGACATCTTTGAAAGGATCCCATGTCACAGCGATGCAAGAAAAATAAGATGGCAAACATTTGTTGACAGTTGGGCAGTAGTTCTCTGTAGGCTCAGGTGGTGAATTTAATGCTCCTTCAAATTGAGTTGTGTTTCTACTCCACTGACCAAAATAAACTATTCAGATTTCGTTACACAGTTTATTTCCTTGATTTTTATATCCTCTGTCTTATTTCTTAACCAAGAAGATTATTACTACTTTCTTTGGTTCTAAGTTTCTACCACATTGCTTCATCAATCTTCCTGGTTCTGCTTTGCTATGACAATCTTGGACTTGAGATATTGTATGGCTTCAGTGGGAAATGGCTGAACTTGACCTTAAATAATTCAGGGAGTGCAAGACTACTGTAGAAGAAAATCCAGAGTTTACTTTTGTTACCGGTTAAAAAAATTATTTCCAAAACAACTTGAATGTAGACTTAAAAAACTATAGTTTTTGTTAGTTTAAAAAACTATTTCCAAAACAATTTGAAGATAGACTTGAAAAACTTATCCCACCCAGGATGAGGAATCAGTTCTCCTTTCTGACATCTGAAAGTTGGGACAACCAATTTTTATCGAATTCTCCATGAAAGAAGGCAATGCAACTGACAGAAAAATAAGCAACTGGGCATCTGGAAGAATTGTTTTTCTTTTCTAGCACATGGCTGTTACTTTGAGGGAGGGTCTCAAGGCTGAAGATCTAAGTGCGAATCTGACAGCAACCAAATTCTAGAATGCTCAGAAAAAGCAACCTATTTTGACTGAAGCATGTACTTGACAACAAAGCAGATTTCTGGATTCACTGTGAAGCTTGTATTATTTCCTTGGCAAGGTGCTGAGACATTTTAGAGTTTTGCATAGGTAGCCAATGAAGGGATATGATGGACATCATAATATGTGGAGCCTTTGCAAGTATCTTCACTTTGATTATATATATATATATATATATATATCTTTTTCCTCCAAAGTGTCAGAAATCAGCATCTCAGAATTTGTTTTAAAAAACATGAGCCCTGATTAGTGTGGCTTAGTGGATTAAGCTCTGGTCTATGAACTGAATATTCACCAGTTTGATTCCCAGTCAGGACACATGCCTGGGTTGCAGGCTAAGTCCCCAGTTAGGGGCATGTAGGAGGCAACTGATCAATGTTTCTTTCTCTCTCTTTCTCCCTCCCTTTCCCTCTCTCTAAAAATAAATAAAATCCTAAAAAAAATTGGTATCATTAACAAATCAGATAAACATATTCACAATCTTGATTATTAAGGAAAACATTTGACACCTGTAGCTGTTAGATTCTCTCATGGTAAGAGTAATGCTTCTCTGCAGACAAAAATCATTAAATTTTAAGATAATTAAAAAATTTATTCTTCAATTAATGTTGTGAAAAATTCTGCTGGAAACAGGAGCGCTCTGCTTCCAGCAGCCTTTGGCTTCCAGCAGAGGTACACCACCTGCCACTTGTTCTCAGAACAGAGGCCCAAGGGCACAGGGGCCCAAGGACGCAGCTGACTTCAGCTCTCTCTTCACGCAGAGCTGTGCAATGGTCAGAGCCACTGACTGCAGAGTCGGCATTTGTCCAAGGGGAGAATGAAAAGAAGCAATTGCTCAGGAACCAAAGTCTCCATTAAGTTTCAAGAAGACAGATCTTAAAGAATTAGAACTTGGTTAAGTGGTCATGACACAAAACTAAATTTTGAAAGCTACGGGTATAGAGTAAAGCAAACATCTGAGCATCTCAAAGGGGCAAAAATGTCTTTTTTTTCCCCCTTGTAAGTCTAGTTTAGCCTATTCAGTTCTATTTTTTCTGACTTTATCTGAAGATAGGATCTCATTGTGAGAGCGCTAAATGGTTTTGAGTCTTTCCCCAATCCAATCTAGACTCTATGCTTCTGTTAAGGTTACTTTAATTTAGGAAGAAAAACAAGTTTGTGGAAAATTGGAGGGAACCAGGATGCTCAACAGCAGAAAAATAGTTGGAGGCACTTTGGTTCATTGATATGATTAAGTATTTGTTGTGTAGCGATTAAAGTCTGAACATTGAAGTTCTTCATGACCTGGGGAATGGTCATGATAGGGCACTGGGTGAGAGGAGTGGTGTGGCTTATGTGATTTCAAACAGATCACCTGAATTTCTGCATAAACTTGGCTGTACCTGTCACATTTGGAAAGGTGAGAAGGTACTGTCTATTACCAGAAAGAAAATCTAGTATAGTGCTCGCTTCAGCAGCATATATACTAAAATTGGAATGATACAGAGAAGATTAGCATGGCCCCTGTGCAAGGATGACACACAAATTCGTGAAGCGTTCCATATTTTTACAAGGGTTTAATCTCCAAAATATATAAAGAACTAATGCGACTCAATACCAGGGAGACAGACAGCCCAATTAAAAAAATGGGCAAAGAATCTGAACAGACAACTCTCTGAGGAAGACATACAGAGGGACCAGAGGCATATGAAAGAATGCTCAACATCACTAGTCACCAGAGAGATGCAAATTAAAACCACAATAAGATACCACCTCACACCTGTCAGAATGGCAATCATCAACAAATCAACAAACAACAAGTGTTGGTGAGGATGTGGGGCAAAGGATACCCTGGTGCACTGTTAGTGGGAATGCAGGCTGGTACAGCCACTATGGAAAACAGTATGGAGTTTCCTCAAAAAACTAAAAATGGAACTGCCTTTTGATCTAGCAATTCCACTACTTGGACTATACCCAAAGAATCCTGAAACACCAATTCATAAGAACCTACGTACCCCTATGTTCATAGTAGCACTATTTACAATAGCCAAGTGCTAGAAACAGCCTAAGTGCCCATCAGTGGATGATTGGATCAAAAAACTTTGGTACATTTACACAATGGAATTCTATATAGCAGAAAGAAGGAAGGAACTTGTACCCTTTGCAACAACATGGATGGAACTAGAGAGTATTATGCTTAGTGAAATAAGCCAGTCAGTGAAGGACAAATATCATATGATCTCACCCATTACAGGACAATAATGAGGAAAACTAACAACAAGCAAAACAGAACCAGATATATGAATACAGTGAATAGGCCTTCAGTGGTCAGGGGGAAGGTGGTTGGGGGAGGGGGGAGGAAGAGGCAAGGAAGGGGAGCAGTTTAGACAAGAACCTAGTATGAAGGAACCATGGACATGGGCAACAGATGGGATTGACTTTGTTGGTGAATGGATGGGAGGAGAAGAGGACAGAGGGGAGCAAAAAGGGGATGGATGTAATACAACAACAATAAAATTAAATTTAAAAAAGTAAAAAAAAAAAGTAAAATGATGAGGAGGAGAGTTAGAGGAGACAGAAATATTATTTGGTCACTCATTCCTTTGATTTTCTATTCTTTTACCCAACACATATTTACTAAAATTCAGTAAGTAGCAGGCAGGTCCTGAGCTGAGCACTAAAGGTACAGTGATAATAATGAGTAATAAAGATGTTATTCTATGTCTAATGGCAAAAAAGTTACAAACTATATAGGCTACACAATAGAGGCAATCCAAAGTTTGATAAATTCTAGAGGAAAACCACATTTATCCAAAACTTTTCAGACAAGCAAAAGAAAATAAAAAATACGTAAGTTGGGACAAGGTTGTCCAATTGATCCCTGCTGATCCAAGCAGCTCTCACTGACGCAGTAACCAAAAAGAATACATGGGACACTGTCTCCTTAGGGAGGAAGTGGGACACCCTTCTGTTGGTAAACCTTGACCTCTGTGAGGAGTAGCAGAACTGTGGTAAGCATGGCATTGTGAGATCAGCAGGTCAAACCACTTCCGGGTTAGGTGTGCTTGGCCTGCTAAGGCTGTGCTAAGGAGCTGTGGTAGATGATTTTATATCTTGTATCACATCCCCTTGACCCTTTCTGACTTGAACTGCAGTCTATATGAGTGAGACTTATTATGTTCCAGGGCCTCTTAGTTCCTATATGGGCTTTTTCCAGAGCTTTTAAAAAGGCACCAAGAAAGTGGGAGGAGTTAAAGCCCAGGGACACCCACCAACCAGTGAGAGATTGGACGCTAAAGATAAATGGTCTCACCTATTGTCCTCCACAGGGACAATTCTGAAGTTCAGTCTGTATGATTCCTCAGTGGTTCCCTGTGAGAATGGGTCTGCAGGAGTAACCAGCTCACCAAGGGAGCCTTTCTTTAGCTTTTTTCCCTTTTCTCTCTCACTCTCCTCACTCTTTCATCTTGTTTCCTGGGGTCGCTTTCCAAATCAACTACCTGCAAACAAGTCCTTGTTTCAAGCTCTGCTTCTTGAAGAACTTGAAAAAAAGATAGGCATCATATCACCTTCCACAGCACTACCCTAGCCCAAGGTAAAGAGACTCTGCAGACAAAGTTCTGACTTTGAGACATCCTTGCCTAGTGTGTGATATCTACACCTGGCTACTGCTTATGCTATTTGTCCCCAGGCTCCCATCCTTTTTCTCCAGGTGCTTGCTGGTCTTCCCAGGCATACACATGGCTTCTCTTACCTCTGTTTTTGATGCCCCACCCCCAGAACCAGATGTCCTTTTGGCTTTCTCAGGGCTTGAGATTTTCTTTCTTGGGCTCCTTATTCTCCTGCATACTGGTGCAGTTCCACCCAGCTTATGTCAGCTGGCCACTTAGGATGGTCTGTTCTGAGTGGGTGCAGTGCATCTCTTGGTGTTAATAACTCTTAAGATCTGCACTCCCCTCCCATCCTGTCATCCTTCAGGCTAAGAGATCCAAAATTTGGACTTTATCACACATCTCTTAATGTCATGGACAGAAATAGATGGATCAAGGAATTCACAGTGATGAGAGAGAACCAGGGTACAACCAGAGGCAAGGAATAGTGTGAGGAGAGAACATTGCTTGATTGTCACAACTAAGCATTGCCCCCTGCACTGCGTCATAATGAAAATGCCCAAAGGACTTGATCTAGGTTTCTAAGGAAAAATGGAGAGGCTGACTGAAATGGTGCACCTTGGCCTCCTGGGCTTCTGCAAGAGCCTTGGGGTAGGGATGATGGGCTCTGCTTTGTGTCCCTGAGCAAACACACACTGAGAAGAAATTAGCCCTTTTCCCATAAGCACAAGCACAATTAGGAAAGCAAGAAGCTAGGGACTAGGAGAAGCAAGTGAGGCTTGGCTTGGCAAGCATTAGCATGCACACCATGAGAAGACACATAGCATGAGGTATCAAGGAGAAGGAAACTCATGGGTTGCTGGTGAAATCTCTGAGAACCCTCAGACCATCAGCAAAGGGAAAAAAGTAGTTTTGAGAGTCCACTGAATTCTGAAGGTCTGGAGTATGAGCTATATTCATCAACATAATAAACTTTGTTTCATCCTTTGTGGGGCATAGGCCAAGAGGAATCACATGTGGAACAAAACTCAAATTGAGGATGACAACCTCGGTTTTCTTTTTCTATTTATTCAGGGCTCACCTCAAAAGGATGGAGAGAAATGACATCTGCTTTCCTCTCTCCTTTTCTCCCAAAGGTGCTTATCTTTGAGCAAAAATTTTGTCACTTATATAGGAAGTAGGATCCTTCTATTTACATGATAGTTGAATGAGAATATTTATTTTCTTTTTTTTCTCTTTTTATTTACACAGGAACACTCTATTTTCTTTTTTATCCTTTTTATTTGGTTGTTGATTAATTTATTATTGTTGTATTACAGTTGTTTCATCCCCCCCCCCCACTGCTCTCTCCTGTCCCCCTCCATCCCCTCTCCCACAGTCAATTCCCACCTCATTGTCCATGTTTATGGGTCTTTCATATTAACTCCTTGACTAAACCCTTCCCCTTCTATCCCCTCATTTTCCCCTACCCCCACCCCTCTGGTCATTATCATTCTGTTCCTTTCTGTACATTGAAAATCAGAAAGCAGGAAGGTGGATTCCAAGAAAGAAGGCTAGGAGGAGTGTGGCCCTATCCGCACTAAGCTAGAATGGCCATCACTCTGAGCCAGGTGAAAAGCCCATCCTTCTCACCAGCCTGCACTCAGTACCCCATTACCCAGAAAAAATCAAACCATCCCATACTCTGTGTGTACAGTAAGTGGCATTTTCCCTGTCATGGAACCCATGATTTGCTTTCTTACATGGACAATCAGCTCCTTACTCATGAGATGAAGAATTAGTCTTATTTCATTGGCCTTTGAGTCCTTTCTCCATCAAAAGTTAATAGGTTGTCTATCTTTGGTTTTGATAATAATTCAAAGTAAAGACATCCATTTACTTCACATCTTACAAATCAAGCACCCTTGACTCTCAAATTGTTTTCTGGGTTCATTGTCTCATAACCACAATAATTGACTTGGCAATATGGAAAGTCATTTACAGCAAAAGTCTGATGAGACTCCTCTTCACTGGATGCTAGAAATGTCTTCCATAAATCTAGTGTATTAAAACAATGAGTCCCATAATATCTACGCAGTTCTTAAATGAGGTGGTCATAAAATTGCTATAAATATTAAAAGTCTATTCTCTGCTGATAATAATGATTCAAATATTGATGTAAGCCCACTAAGCTACACCAAGCACATGCTTATCAAAATGGATAGATGGTGATATTGAAATATTTCTTCATACCATACATAAACAAGATTATGTGCTTTTGATTTTTTTTTGTATTTTCTAGTTAGAAGAGACATCTTTCATGTTTATAAGTGTGATGTTCATAGTTTTCACATTTTTAATGTTGAAGTTTCTATATCATTCAATTACTGATCTATATATTCATTTCTAAACAAACATATACAAAAGGCACCATGTAGCTAATTTCGGAAATAAAAATGGAGCAAAAATGGTTCTTAATGCTTCTAGGAAGCCATCCTTTCAAAGACTGATTTAATTTCTTTCTTACAGATAAACATGATAGTGGTCCCTATTGTCATTTGGTGGTGGAGAAGTAATCTAAAGTGCTGCCATAATAAAGCAGAGCAGAGAATGAGAAAATTTATTTGGATATACGGGTTCTGTCTCAAAAGTATCAGCTGCACAAGTTGTTTAATTATATTGGCATTGGCTTAATACTTTTGGGGTGGACCTTGTACTTTACAAAGCTCAAAGTAACTTACAATTTTAAAAAAGATTTTATTTTTGTTTATTTTTAGAAAAAGGGGATAAGGGAAGAAGAAAAAGAGGGAGAGAAACATTGATGTGGGAGGGAAACATCAATTGGTTGCCTCTGACACACCACTAACTGGGGACCTAGCCTGCAACCCAGGCATGTGCCCTGACTGGGAATTGAACCGGTGACCTTTCAGCTCATAGGCTAATGCTAAATCCACTGAGCCACACCAGCCAGGGCAGTAATTTATAACTTCAATGCAATTATTATGATTGTTCTTATTTTTAAGAACTCCTACATGATGAATGTAAATCACTATGAGAGGCCCAGTTGGCAACTCTGGAGCACTTGTAGACTTGAAATTTCTTACATCCTCACTCAGGCATGGTTTTCTGAAGTTATCATTGCTGCAACTTCCATCTAGATCTTCACTTTGGGGATCTTGTGCTAATGGAACCCAAATGTGCTATGAGGCCATCTTGCTCTTAGCAGAGCTTCCTCACTGCTGGGCCTCTGGGGAAGTGTAGTCACCAACTACCCAACCACTTCTTTTCTTGCTTCTCCTCCATTTCAGATTCATCTGACAAAGAAACATGTAGAAAAGATCTGAATTCAAACACACAGATCCTGCTTTTATTGCAGGTAATAAAATAGGGGTAAAAAGTCAACCAACTTCTTTGCTATTAAATGAGAGTAGATTAAAATGACTCATATTCATGAAACTTGATGCATTTGGGGAAATGCCAGGAAGAGTTGTTAAAAGATTACAAGGGAATGGAATTAGGTCTGGAGTTGCCATGTTAAGTTTGATCTAGCTATATTTGTTTTTCTTTTCCCAGGCAGACAGAGTCACCGACTGTGTTGGTGTTTTAAAACATTCCCACAAATTCTTGAACACTACAGCCACCAAGCTTGAATGTGAGCTGGCCTGTGGTGAGTCACATCACATCTAATGAATAAAATGCAGAGGAAGTGACACTGAGTGACTGCTGATGCTAGGTCAAAAAAGGTAATACAATTTCTGCCAGGCTCTTACCCTTTTGGGACAACTGCCTTGGAATCTTGGAGTTGTCATGTAAGAAGTCTGGCTACTGGGAGGCCACCATGCTAGTGAGGCCATGTGGAGAGATACCATAGAGACAGAGGGAGATGCATGAAGAGCAGCAGCTGTCCCCATCTGCAGCTGTTTAAATCTACTCAGCATCAAGTTCTAGATGTGTGAGTGGGTGGACCTTGGATGGTTCCAGCCCCAGACTTCAAGCTGTCCTTGCTGATGCCAAGTGCAGCCGGCCATTGAGTCACTTCAGCTGACATGGAGTGGAGCAATGACCAGCTGTCCCTGCTGAGCTCTGCTTAGATTGTAGATATGTGAGCAAAGTAAATGTTGTTGCTTTAAGCTACTAAGTTTTTGAGCGGTTTATTATGGAGCCAAAGAACAAGGATACCCACTTAATTCTGCCATACAATCAGTTTTATTTCCTCTGAATCAACCAACAGAACTGTAGTTTAGCCAGGTGTAAATGGAAAGACTTGCTATTTTTGGAGATGAAGTTTCCAGAGTGGGTCTTCATATCTGGAACATGTAAGCCATAATCATTTTAATCTACTCTCATTTAGTAGCAAAGAAGTTGGTTGACTTTTTACCCCTATTTTATTATCTATGATAAAAGCAGGATCTGTGTGTTTGAATTCAGATCTTTTCTCAGTTCTATGTTGGATTCTGTTGTTGTAAGCTTTCTTTCCCACAAGGAAACATTTTTTCATTAATTTCCAAAGTGCAACACTGCCCACTGTTAATTTTCAACTCACAAGGCATTTAATAGTGATTGATCTACAGAAAATGTTGTGTCTATATAATTTTCTCTTCCATGGTAGGAAGCTGCTGGGTCAATATAAATTTTAATGTTATTTTGCTCTGTGTATTCATTTACTAATTTAAGGGAGGGGGGGTCCATGTTTTTGAATTCTTGGAAATGGCCTAAAATAGTTCATAGACAAATGGATGTTTAAAGATGAAAAGAAGAGAATGTAATCTAGTAAAGAGATAATATGAAGAAGTTAAGAAATACCTGAGTTCTTATAAAATCAAACTGTTGGTAACTCAACCATCTAGATTACATGAGACAGGTAAACATAGGAAAGAAAATAACAGGTGCCCACAAGTAACTGGATAATTGTTAATAAGCTATCATAATTTATTCTAGACTGGCTCCTTGCTCTTAGTCAGACACTATTTCTTCATAAAGCAGTAAATAGCTTCTGGATTTGCAAATATTTGCATAATATTATAATATTTTTGGTTGCCTGATTTCCCAATCTAGGGTAGATTAGAATTAACAAAATAAGCAAGAGGGAGGTGCATATGGGGAAAAGATTCCAGAGATAGGCACAGTGACAGAAGTGGAAAAGAGTATCTGAGAACATGGGACCAAAAACTTAAAAATGACATCAGAAATCAAAACATATAGTCTGGTGCCCTTGGCATGGGGGGCATATAACTTTACATGCCTCTGTGGTCCAGTAGAATATCATTGATATTCCATAACTGATAAGTAATGGTTACATTTTTAGGATACTTTTTATAAAAGCAGGAAAAATTATTTCTGCTATATTTTAGAGACTATCAAAAATTATCTAAAGAAATATGTTTTAGCACTTAAAGGGATTAAGTTCATTTACCTCAAAAATCACTTATGTGAATTTTTTTTTCCATATACTGGTTAGATAAGGGCTTCTTATATTATGAATATTTATCAGAAATGACTGTGGAAGTCTTGTTGATTAGTGTGAGTTATCAAAGCTTAGATTTTTGCCTTTAACAATACAGTAGGGTTATCAATTTGTTCTTTGTACCCAGCTCACCTCGTTTCTCCTGGATCCAAAACTGTTTTCTTCTGGGAGATTTTTCTTTAACCCTAGGGTCAAATGAGAATTGTCACCATACAGACCTCATTTTCTTGGCCATAGTCATTGTTGAGAGGTTGAGAGGTTGCATCTGACTAAATTGACCAGATTCCCGGCCACAGTGATGGGACTCAGGCATGAGCTTGTCACTTATGGCAGACCTGCATCCTCTGGGATAATTTTAATTAGAACAAAAGAAAGAGGCCATTTTCTTATGGGGTAGTGAAACTGAGAGAATGCGAGGACCTGAAGCTGCTAGGGCCTTGGACTCAACCTCTGGGAAAAAGCTGGTCTGAAAGAATATTGCAGACGCACAGAGGGATGTACAGAGGACAGACAGATGGAGAGAAAGCACATTGGTTTCCAGGACTTTCCTTCCAATCTATGAGATCTCTGGAGCTATCCTGATTTTAACTCTGCAACTCTTTTAGTTAGCAAATCTCTTGATTCTAGGAGCTACCCACAGTGTCCTTTAAACAAATCCTCTTTTGCATAAGTGATTCCAGTCAGCTTTTTGTCTTCTGCAGCTAAGACTCCTGCCAAGTGCAGAGAACTCTGGAAACTGTGTGAGGCCCCTCTGAGCTGACCACTGCAGTACTGACATAGATTCTAAGAGAAGAAAAATGAGAAGCAGCCCTTGTTTGCACAGTTAATGAGGAGTTGATATCTCTGAAGCCCAGTGATTAAAAGGAAATGCTGTTGCCTAAGGGAAGGAGGAAAAGACCCTGAAGGTCTCAGTAGGAGTCCTTGGAGCAATCAGCCTCATTATTCCCCTTTTCTGAGCAATTCAAGACAAATGCTCAGCCCCTAGTCCCCCAGGCTCTGAGAGTGCACTGATCTGACCTTGGGTCATTCCAACTGCGCAAAGGAAGGATGAAGAGCAGCTCTCTGTGGACCCTTTCACTTCTAACTTTTTGAATCTGTGAGCTTTCTTAAATCTCTCCTGTGGTCTATCCCTGGCCTTTCCTCATGACCTGGAGAGAGAAAGGTGGTACTCATTACTAAAGGCCAGCTTCTATGGTGACAAGTTCACAAACAATGTAGAGAATAATAATGATAGCTAACAGTGCCATGCTCTGTTTTAAGTGATTGACATGTATTATTTCATTCAACCTTCATAACTCTATGAGATAGGTACTAACATTATTCCCACTTTAGACATGGGCTAATTGAACCTTAGAGAGGTTGGGTAGCCAGGTGCAGAGCAAGGGTCCCCTGAAATATTCCCCACAATAGCCTCACACACTTGGATTCGGGAAAGGGGAAAGTGGACAATATGGTATTTAAGATACTTTGTATAGCACTGGCTGGATAAGGCTTGGGCCTGCGAACCCAAAGGTCACTGGTTCGATTCCCCAGTCAGGGCACATAACCAGGTTGCAAGCCAGGTCTCCAGCCAGGTCCATGGCTGGAGGCAGGTGAAAGGCAACCACACATTGATGTTTCTCTCCCTCTTTCCCTTACCCCCCCCTAAAAATAATAAATAAAATCTTTTTTAAAAAGATACTTTATAAAACAATTGCAAGTTAATAGCTGTGCTGCTGCTCTGGTTACTTTCTGACAATATAGTGACTTCTGACTTAGCCAGGGGAGGCAGATGCCCTGTGTCGTGGGGAACTTTTGTCTTGAATAAAGATGGCAACCAAAAGATGGTAAAGGATATGGGGGAACTGGCAAAAGTAGCACATCATAGGCTGGGCTGGATATGAGATCACATAGGAAGTTCCAGGCCAAGCATTTAAAATAGGAGTGTGATGAGAGAAAATGGAATTCCACTGTGCTATCCGTAGTGAGAGAGGAGCTGCTTCTCCTCTGAGGAAGCAGATACATGGTCTGTGATGTAGGGATTCTGCCAAAGGACCTGGTGTAGTAAGGAAGCAGTAGCCATGCTGTCTGTAGTGGGATTCCGCCATGAGGTCTGAAGGAGAGGAGGAAGAAGCCATACAGGAGGAAAGGGTGTGAGGAGAGCGCTGATGGAGCTGTGCAGGGACCTCCCTAACCAAATAGGGATATGTGGGAGATGCTTGGAGTTGAACTGAACTGAGAATGCTGAAGCTGCAGACTCCACTTCTCTGAAGGATGTACAAAGAAGCTACAGTCTTGGGACTGTGCCTTCCTGTCCTCCACCATGACCTGGTGTAACAGGGCACATTTCCCTGAACCACTACATGGAGGCTGAGGACAGCATACCCCAGATCCTGAAGGAGAGAGTTGCTGTGAGAAAGATGGCAACTCAAAACCCACAAGTTCACATTTCCAGAGGGGATGAGATCTGTTTGCATGGCTGGCTTAAGAACAGATTGAGATATGGGGCACTTCTGGGCTTGGTTTTGGTTTATAGCCTGGTAGGGAGCAAGGGAAGTGCTGGGAGAACGGGGCTCTGAGCAGGTGTGCTTTCAGTGCTCCCTGAGGTTGGAATCCTGTAAATAAAAACTTGTTTCCTTCAGTACTAACTGTTGGGTCATGTATCAAGGTGTCATGTGGGTGGGCCCTGGTTTGCTGGGTTACAGTTTAGGAGCCTGCAGTAAGTGATGCTTCGTAAAAATGAGAGCCAGGATTTAAGCTCAGGCAGTCTGACTCCAGAACCTTCTTTCCTAATTACTGCACTACACTGCCTTCTGGGCACAGGGCATTGACTGGCACAGGCAAGTAAAGTGTTCTACCTGCTCAGTCTTCTGGTGTCATCAATGTTATATCATCAATGTTGGCCCAACAAGTGGATGAGGAAGATTCTGTGAGGAGGGGTTTACCTCTTCAGACTCTAAGGGAAGTTCCTAAGATTTTTTGATTATTCAAGTCAGGCCTGTGAGCATACTCTCATGTCCCTAAAATGCTGTTACTGCCTTTAACCTCAATTCTGGCCAACTGCTGGTAGAAACCATGAGCCACAACCACTCTGGACAAGATGTTCATCAATAAATAAAAACAGCAACAATAATAGAAGCTAACATTTATATAACATTCTTTGTGTGAAACATTTTACTAATTGATTGATGCCTCACAGCAAACCTATGAGATAGGTACTGTTATTATCCTCATTTTGAGGATGGAGAAATTAAGGCTCAAAGAAGTTAAATGACTTGCACAAGTTTATACAGATAATAGCTGGTGAAGCTGAAATTCAAACTTAGGCCTTCTGGCTTCATAGTCTACTGTTTCAACTTCCAGGTCATACTGCCTCCAGGTGTATATGTCTATCGATCCGTCTATCAAATATCTATGGAACATACACACATATTGCTGCATTTGGTTTGCTAATTTAATTTTCTTTTTGTAGTTAGGGGTTTGTGTACTTGCCTTTGTAACAGTAATTGGCTTATACTTTTCCTGCACTTTCTTTTTTAGTTATTGGTATTAAGATTATATTAACTTCAAAAAATGAGCTGAGCAGTTTTTCAATCTTGCAGATTGTATTGTCAAATTATTCTATATTTTTATAAGTATTTTGTAGTCCTTTTTTAATTTAATTTTATTGTTGTTGTATTACTTACATCCCATTTCACCCTTCTCTCCCCTTCCCCACCCACCCTCTCCCCCTGCCCGAAGTCAATTCCACTTGTTGTCCATGTCCATGGTTCTTCCATACTAGTTCCTTGACTAAACTGCTCCCCTTCATTGCCTCCTCCTCCCCCCTCCCCCTCGCCCACTGAAGGTCTATTCATTGTATTCATGTATCTGGTTCTATTTTGCTTGTTTGTTTGTTTTGTTCATTATTGTCCTGTAATGGGTGAGATCATATGGTATTTGTCTTTCACTGACTGGCTTATTTCACTAAGCATAATACTTTCCAGTTCCATCCATGTTGTTGCAAAGGGTAGGAGTTCCTTCTTTCTTTCTGCTGTGTCGGATTCCATTGTGTGACTGTACCAAAGTTTTTTGATCCAATCATCCACTGATGGGTACTTAGGCTGTTTCTAGCACTTGGCTATTGTAAATAGTGCTGCTATGAACATAGGGGTACATATGTTCTTCTGAATTGGTGTTTCAGGATTCTTCGGGTATAATCCTAGTAATGGAATCGGTGGATCCAAAGGCAGTTCTATTTTCAGTTTTTTAAGGAAATTCCATCCTGTTTTCCACAGTGGCTGCACCAGTCTGCATTCCCACCAACAGTGCACCAGGGTTCCCTTTTCCCCACATCCTTGCCAACGCTTGTTGTTTGTTGATTTGTTGATGATTGCCATTCTGACAGGCATGAGGTGGTGTCTGATTGTGTTTTAATTTGCATTTCTCTGATGGCTAGTAATGTTGAGCATTCTTTCATATGCCTTTGGGCCATTTGTATGTCCTCTTCAGAGAACTGTCTGTTCAGGTTCTTTACCCATTTTTTCATGGGTTGCCTATCTCCCTGGTGTTGAGTCATATTAATTCTTTATATACATGTATTTTGGAGATCAAACCCTTGTCTGAGGTATCATTGGCAAATATGTTTCCCCATGCAGTTAGTTCCCTTTTAACTTTGCTAGTGTTTTCTTTAGCTGAACTGAAACTTTTCAGTTTGATATAGTCCCATTTGCTTATTTGTTCTTTTATTTCCTTTGCCCTTGGAGAAGTATCAGTGAAAATATTTCTGCATAGGATATCTAAAATTTTACTCCCTATGTTTTCCTCTAGGACTTCTATGGTGTCACAGCCTATGTTTAAGTCCTTTATCCATCTTGAGTTTATTCTGGTATATGGTGAAATTGGCAGTCTAGTTTTATTTTTTGGCATGTCCCTGCCTAGTTCTCCCAACACTACTTGTTGAAGAGACTATTTTTACTCCATTTTATGCTCCTTCCCTCTTTGTTGAATATTAATTGACCATAGAGTCCTGGGTTTATTTCTGGGCTCTCTATTCTGTTCCATTGATCTATACGTCTATTCTTATGCCAGTACCAGATTATTTTGATTATAGTAGCCTTGTACTATAGTTTGATGCCTGGTATTGTGATTCTTCCTACCTTGTTATTTCTCAAGATTGCTGTAGCTATTAGTGGGCCTTTTTGGCTCCATATAAATTTTTGAAGTATTTTTTCTATATCTGTGAAATATGTCATTGGTATGTTAATTGGGATTGCATTGAATCTATAGATTGCTTTGGGTAGTATGGACATATTAATGATGTTAATTCTTCCCATCCATGAACATGGTACATGCTTCCATTTATTTGTATCTTCCTTAATTTCTTTCTTCAGAGTTCTGTAGTTTTCTGAGTACAGGTCTCTTACCACCTTGGTTAAGTTTAGTCCTAGGTACTTTATTTTTCTTGTTGCTATAGTAAATGGGATTTGTTTTCTCATTTCTGTCTATGATGTTTCATTATTGGTATACAAAAATGCTTTTGATTTCTGAATATTGACTTTATATCGAGCTATTTTGCCAAATTTGCTTATTAGGTTGATGTAATCCTAATTTATTCATTATTAATAGGCCTGTTAAAATCCTCCATTATGATTATGTTATAGATATTTCAAAATAATATCAGTACAAGCAGGAATATAAAGCAACCCCTAAAATTAAGAATAGCTCTGACCAACATGGCTCAGTGGTTTGGGTGTTGTCCCATGAAGCAAAATGTTGCTGGTTTGATTCCTGGTCAGGGCACATGCCCAAATTACGATCCAGATCTCTGTTTGGCGGCATGAGGGTAAAAACTGATTAATGTTTCCCTCACACATTGATGTTTCTCTTCCTCTCTTTCTTCATTCTTTCCCCTCTTTCTAATAATAAATAAAATTAAGAAAAAACTAAAGTGAAACAAATTAACCTAATATTATTTCAAATCAATATTACCCACAGAGAAAATAATTATTTTAAGTGATTTGAATATAGCACTCTAGTGGAATATATTATAAAGACATTTAAAAAGCTACAAAGAAAGCCCTGGCTGGTAGCACAGTGGATAAGGCGCCGGCCTGCGAAACCCAAAGGTGGCAGGTTCGATTCCCCAGCCAGGGCACATAACCAGGTTGCAAACCAGGTCTCCAGTCAGGTCTGTGGCTGGAGGCAGGTGAAAGGCAACCATACATTGATGTCTCTCTCCCTCTCTGCCTCTCTCCCTTCCCCTCTTTCTAAAAATAATGGAATAAAATCTTAAAAAAAAAAAATAAAGCTACAAAGAAATCTTAAATATTCCTCGGTATTTTTATTTTAGAAGTAATATTGACATTGCAACTTTGAAATTATTTTTGTATATTATAGATAAAGCAAAATATATAGCTATGTCTGTTCATTAAGAATCAGGAGTTTTGCCCTGACTGGTGTGGCTCAGTGGATTGGTGCTAGCCTGTGAACCCAAAGGTCACTGGTTCAATTTCCTATTCAGGGCACATAACCAGGTTGCAAGCCAGGTCTCCAGCAGGTCCTTAGCTGGAGGCAGGTGAAAGGCAACCATAATTGATACTTCTCACTTTCTTCCTCTCTCCCTGCCCTTCTCTATGAAAATATTGAAGAAAATCCTAAAAAAAAAATAGATGGGTGGGGAAGGGGACAGAGGGGAAGAAAAAGGGGATGAATGCAATACAACAACAATAAAAGTAAATTAAAAAAAAAAAGAATCAAGAGTTTTATTTAAGCCCAGGCCAATATGGCTCAGTTGGTTGGAACATTGTCCCATAAGCTGAAAGGTTACAGGTTCAATCCTTGGTTAGGAAACATGCCTAGGTGTGGGTTCAGTCCTCTATCAGGGCGTTTTCAGGAGGCAATTGATCTATGTTTTGCTCACATCAATGTTTCTCTCTCTATCTCCCACTGTCTCTTTGGAATCAACAGATATGTCCTCAGGTGAGGACTAAAAAAGAAGACTTAGTTAAGACAGGAGACACAAACATAAAAATTGGAGAAATTAAGAAAAACACTTTTGTCCAATTTGAATTAAAAACAAACATGAGACCCTGACTGGTAGCACAGTGGATAAGGCACTGGCCTGCAAACCCAAAGGTTGCTGGTTTGATTCCCAGCGAGGGCACATAACCAGGTTGCAAGCCAGGTCTCCAACCGGGTCCATGGCTGGAGGCAGGTGAAAGGCAACCACAAAGTGATGTTTCTCTCCCTCTTTGCCTCTTTCCCTTCCCCTCTCTCTAAAAATAATAAATAAAATCTTTAAAATAAAACAAAACAAAACAAACATGAAATACTATTATTATAAAATATAATTTCTAGATGCTTGTACCATGGTGGGCAAACTTTTTCTGTAAAAGGCTGAATAGTAAATAATTTAGGCTTTGCAAGCCATACCCTCTCCATTGCAATTGTTCAACTCCACTATTGTTGTATAAAAGCAGCCATAGATAATATGTAAACTAATGAGCGTGACTGTGTTCCAATAAAAGTCTATTTATTAAAACAACTAGTTGAATTGATTTGGTTTAATGGTCACTGGTTGCTATGTTTAGTGACTCATGGTCTAGAATCCATGCCCCTGCCTCCGATAGCAATGACAACAGTTAGCACCTACATGTTGAGTTCATTCTTTCTTTTTTTTTAACATGGTGATTTTTGAATTCCATTCCCTACTGAAAGAAATCAAGGCTTCTTAGAGAGATAGCTGATTGCAGATCTAGGGCAGAGAAAGTTAAATATGAGCTTGGATTGTTTTATGTCAGAAAGCAAAACATAAAAACAAAAACGCCTCCAAGATTAATGGAATCATTTCAAAAAGACCTCATGTTGAATGGGTTCTTACTGGCCTAGTTGAGCAATATGAGCATCAAATAATGATAATGATAATGATGATGATAACAATAATAACAAATTTAATTGATGGTAAATAAATAAAATGAATAAAATTCATAAGCTTATATTGGTAATAAAAAAAGAAAAGAAAAATAAAGAAAAAACACTAATTTGTTACCACTGAAGACTTTTACATAAACTTTTTTCCTAAAAATTTGTAATTAAAAAAATTATTTTTCTATTTTAATTGAAGATAGAAGCCTCTTTTTTACAGAAGAATTGCAACTGATAAGCATAGAAGAATGATAGAATTATAAAATCATTATTGTACAAACCCTAGGGACACAATTGATTAAGGAAGGGATTTGCAATGGATGGCACACGTCAGGCTGTTGGTAAACAGGACAGCTGCATGGTGTCAAATTGTCACCTCATAGAAAACTTGTTTGTTTTTAAGGGAAAAACATACCTTTGCAGTGGAGAAATCTGGTGGCTGTTACATTAATTCAGGAATCAAATTTAACAACACTAAGAATGGGACAGACACTCTGACATGTACTCCTAGTATGATGCAATATGAAGTAAATAGCATTCACTGTGAAATCAACTTTTTATATGAAATACAAGGTCCAGGAAAACAAATTAAATGATACCAGAAGGAAATAGTCAAATCCAGATTGATATAAGGCATTCCACAAGGCTACAAATCAATCACATCTCTTCAAAGTCTATGAAATGCAAATTTTAAAATATGGAATTAAAATCTGTGTTGTTTTGATCTACTGTTATAAATAAGCAATGAGAAATGAGAGAGAGAGAGAGAGAGAGAGAGAGAGAGAGATTCTTTGTTCCCCTGGGACTATATTAGTTTTGGGTGTGGGAACTGCATACTTTTGCACCCTTCAGGTAGGTCCATCTCCCAACTAATCCCTTCTTTCCCCAGGTTAGACTGACAGGCCTCTTTGGTCCAGAACCTCCCCCAGCCTCCATTCTGACTTTTATGGTGCATGTGCCTGCTTTCTCCTAATCCTACCCCCAATCTGGTGCTAGAAGGGGAGAGGATGGCTTTTTCCTCTCCTCAATTATCTTGTTAGCCTTAAGTGCACTCAGTGTAAGAACCTCCCCCTATCACCATATTGGCTGGTAAGGGATACTCCCCTGGTGCTCCAGCAACTGTATTCCACCCCACACCTGAGTTGCCAGCACTTGCACTTGGAACCCACCAACAGAGAGTGACTGAACCAAAGGCCTAAGCAAAGGAACCCTGGAAACCCCACATGGCCTTTCAGGCAAGCTGAAGTGTGGGGCATCTGCAGCCAGGGTCAGAGCATGCGCGAGGCAGATGCTCAGTTACCTGGGCAACATAGCCTCTCACCCTATGAAAGTGCAACCTGGTGTCTAAGCAGTGAAACTCAATGTCCTCACCGTGGTTTTGGACTGTTCGCAGTAATGCATTCTTTGACTGGCTGCATCTCCTCAGTAAGCAAACATAGGACCTTCACCCTGAAGGAGCATGGCTCCATGCACCAATGGCTCCCAGGTCCGATTCCTGTGGCCTAGCTCTATTTTTATGGCCCATCCTGTTCCCAACCTTCAGCCAGCTCCCAGAGCTGCTGCAAACCAGAGCCCATTTGGCAGTACTTTCTACTGAAAACATTATGAGACCCAGACCAGAGAAAATACCTAAGCTTGCCTAGACTTTTGATATACAGAATGGTGTGCAAATAAATGTTGTTCTTTTAAGCCTTTAGGTTTGTAGTAATTCCTTGTGGCAATAACAGAAGATTAACATAGTTTCCTAGGAAGATCCAGGTGCTAGGAGGAAAATGTTCAGAGAATTTGGAGTTTGGGTGCATTAGCTTGTTGAATTCTATAAAGTACGGAATTCAAATCTGTGTTGCTTTCCTCTACTGTTGCAAATTGCTCCTTATCTTTCTGAATGATACAAAATTTATTCTCTGTTATATATTTTTATCTTCTAAATGTGCCTGCCTGTTAAGGCATTTTCAGTCTTATTTTCCAGTGCAGAAAAATATACATATATTTTTAATTTCCTAAAAAATAAACATTTGACATATTTTCTTTATTCTTTTTTTAAGTTTAATTTAATTGTTGTTTTATTATATACATCCCCTTTTTTCTCCCCTCTGTCCCCTTCCCCACCCACCCACTCCCTGCCAAAGTCAATCCCACTTGTTGTCCATGTCCATGGCTCTTCCATACTAGTTCATTGACTAAATTGCTCCTCTTCTTTGCCTCCTCCTCCTTCCTACCCCCTGCCCACTGAAGGTCTATTCATTGTATTCATGTATCTGGTTCTATTTTGCTTGTTTGTTTGTTTTGTTCATTATTGTCCTGTAATGGGTGAGATCATATGGTATTTGTCTTTCACTGACTGGTTTATTTCACTAAGCATAATAACTTCCAGGTCCATCTATGTTGTTGCAAAAGGTAAGAGTTCCTTCTTTCTTTCTGCTGTGTAGTATTCCATTATGTAAATGTACCAAAGTTTTTTGATCCAATCATCTACTGATGGGCACTTGGGCTGTTTCCAGCACTTGGCTATTGTAAATAATGCTGCTATGAACATAGGGGTACATAGATTCTTATGAATTGGTGTCTAAGGGTTCTTTGGGTATAGTAACAAGATCACTTTAAAGCATTCATAAGTTAAAGTTGGTTCTTATCCATTCAGCTGCCCTTTGTCTTTTGATTGGTGCATTTAATCCATTTACTTTGTACCTGTGTTTCTGTCTGTCTCTCTGTTTCCTCATCTTCTTTTTTAAAAAAATTTTATTGTTGTTGTATTACATCCATCCCCTTTTTGCAAAAATATGGAATGCTTCACGAATTTGCGTGTCATCCTTGTGCAGGGGCCATGCTAATCTTCTCTGTATCATTCCAATTTTAGTATATGTGCTGCCAAAGCGAGCACTGTTTCCTCATCTTCTTAAAGCAAACCCTTTAGCATCTCTTACAATGCTGGTTTGGTGGAGATGTATTCTTTTAAACTTCTTTTGTCTGGGAAACTCCTTATTTCACCTTCCATTTTGAATGACAGCCTTGCTGGGTAGAGTATTCTTGGTTGCAGGACTGTGTTTTTCATTGCTTGAAATATTTTTTGCTATTCCCTTCTGGCTTGTTGTGTTTCTGTGGAGAAATCAGCTGATAACCTTATGGGAGCCCCCTTGTATGTTATTAGCTGTTTCTCTCTTGATGCTTTTAGGATCTCTCCTCGTCTTTGAAATTTGCCACTTTAATGATGATGTGTCTTGGAGTGGGCCTGTTTGGGTTCATCTTCCTATTAGTTTTTCAAAGAGGTTTTCTATCCCTTGCTCCTTCTCTTCTCCTTCTGTTATCCCTATGATACGAATGTTAGTATGTTTCATGTTGTCCTGCATCTTTCTTAAAACCTCTTCATTCTTTTTTTCTTTTAAATATTTTATTCATTATTTTTAGAGAGAAGGGCAGGGATAGAGGCAGAGAGGGAGAGTAACATGAACATATGGTTGCCTTTCATCTGCCTGCAGCTATAGACCTGGTTATGTGCCTTGGCTGGGGAATTGAACCAGCGACCTTTGGGTTTGCAGGCTGGTGCCTTATCCACTGCGCCACTAGCCAGGGCCTATTCTTTTTCAGTCTTTTTTCATTTTGTTGCACTGCCTGGAAATTTTTTTCTACATTGACCTCCAGCTTGATAATCTGATCCTCTGCTTTCTCTAGCCTGCTTTTGATTCCTTCTACTGTATTCTTTAATTCAGAAATTGTGTTCTCCATTTCCTCCTGGCTCTTATTGATGGTTTCTATGTCCTTTTTAATGCTGGTGTAGTTCTCAGTAAGTTTTTTGTAGCTTTCCTGGAGTTCTTTGTAGTTCTCCTGGTGACATATTTTCTTTATGGATAGTTAGGTATAAAAGAAGATTTGGAGATGTGACATCTATAGCAATGGTGGAGTAAGGACCTCTGAAATTTGCTTCAGAGCATAAGAACATTGAAAATACTGACAAAAAATCATCAAAATCAATTTTTTCAGAATTGTGGAAAGCAACCAAAGGCTTGTAACACTTTAGGGAATGTTTATTCAAAAGAGTGGCATCGATAAGAATAAGGAGCTTTATGATACCTTAACTTGCCTCATAACAGCTTCCTTTTCCTAGCTCAGCAAAAGCCTTAAAATCCTATAGGCTTACAACAAAAGTTGCAAGTGAAAATTATCAACCTAATAGTAATCAGAGACAGAAGAGGCTTGGAGTTTCCAAAGAGCTCCATCCTGAGAGATTTGCCATTATTTGACTTTTCTAGGCAATTACCAGGAAATACTCCAATAAAAAAGCAGAGATTGGCAGAATGAGTAAGAAAACATGATCCAACTCTATGGTGTCTACAAGAGACACACATTAGTCTCAAAGACACAAATGTATTGCAAGTAAAATGATAGAAAAGTATATAATACGCAAAGAGTAACCAAAAGAGAATTGGTGTGGCTGTACTATTAGACAAAATAGACATTAAGACAGTAATTTTTACTAATGATCAAGAAGATATTTTATAATGATAAAAGATCAATACACTGAAAAGCTATAACAATTATAAATATATGTGAACTAACAACAGATCCCCAAAATACAAGACATAAAATTGGCACAATTGAATGAAGTGAAATAGAGAATAGCAAAACAGGAGAAAAATCAACAAAACCAAAAATGGTTCTCTGAAAGATCAATGAAATGTACAAACCTTTCTATATCAACTAAAAAAGAAAAAACCCAAATTACTAAAAAAGAATGAAGAGGGGAGCATTACTACTAACTTTACATCAATAAAAAGGATAATAAGGAAATACTATAAACAATCATATGACAACAAACTAGATAACCTAGATGAAATGCATGAATTCCTAGAAAAACACTAACTACTGACACTACCTCAAGAAGAAATTAAAAATGTGAATAGACCTATAACAAGTAAAAAACTTGAATTAGTCATCAAAAAAATTCCACAAAAAAATTTTTGGATCCAAATACTTTAGTAGGTGAATTCTACCACAAATTTAAAGAATTAACATAAACCTTGACAAACTCTTCTAAACAAAATAGAATAGGAGGAAGCACTTCCCAATTAATTCTGAGTCCAGGATTACTCTGACACCAAAACCAAAGGCAGCACAAAAAGAAACAACTATAGACCCAAAATCTTTTATGACTATAGATGCAAAAATACTCAACGATAACAAAAATATCAACAAACTTGATCTAGCAACATACAAAAAAATTATACACCATGACAAAGTGGAATTTATTCCAGACAGTGAGGGTGGTTCAACCTATGGAAATCAATCAGTGGATCAAAAACCTAAATGTAAGAGCTAAAATTATAAAACTGTTAGGAAAAAAGACATACATATTCATGATTTTAGTTTAAACAATAGTTTCTTAGCTATGACATAAAAAGAAAAGACCACAAAAGAAATTGGGCTTCATCAAAATTAAAAACTCCTACTTGATAAAAGATACCATTAAGAGAGCAAAAAGACAACCTATAGAATGGGCAAAATACTTGCAAATCTTATATCTGATAAGGAACCTATCTGTATCAAAAATTTATAAAGAACTCTTAAATCAAAACAATAAAAACAAATCACCTAATTAATAATATGAGAAAGAATTTGAGTAGTTATTTTTCAAAGATAATATACAAGTAGCTAATAAGCAGAAGAAAAGATGTTCAACATCATTAGCCTTTAGAAAAGTGCAAATCAGAACCATAGGAAGATACTACTTTCTACTCACTGGGATGGCTATAATAAAAATGAATGGCAATAACAAGTATTAGCAAGGATGGGGAAAAGTCAGGACCCTCATGCATTGCTGGTCAGAATGTAAAATGGTGCAGCTGCTTTGAAAAACAATTTGGTGGTTTTTCAAAAAGTTGAATATACTTACCATATATGACTCAGCATTTCCACTCAAGTTGTATAACTAAGAGAAATGAAAACATGTCTACACAAATTTGTACGTGAATGTTTATAGCATCATTACTTATAACAGTGAAAAAACGAAGGCAGCCCAAATATCCATCAACTTATGAATGGGTAAATAAAATGTAGTATGCCCATACAATAGATGATTATTCAGCCATAAAATGGAAGTACTGATATATGCTGCAATATGAATGAGCCTTGGAAACATAATAAGTGGATAAAACTAGACATACAAGTTACATATTACCTGATCTTATTTATATGAAATGTTCAGAATAGGCAAATGTTTGCCAGGGGCTGGGGAGGGGAGAACAGAAATTATTTTGCTAATAAATAAGTTTCTCATTGAGGTGATGAAGATGTTTTGAAATTTGATGGTGGGGATGATTATACAACTTTGTGAATATACTAAAAATCACTGAACTTTAGACAGAAAGGGTATGTGACTTATTTCTTTTTTTTTTTCCTTAAAGATTTTATTTATTATCTCCAGAGAGAGAGGGGAAGGGAGAGAGGCAGGGAGGGAGAGAAACATCAATGTACGGTTGCCTTTCATCTGCCTCCAGACATGGACCTGGCTGGAGACCTGGCTTGCAACCTGGTTATGTGCCCTGGCTGGGGATTTGAACCAGCGACCTTTGGGTTCGCAGGCCGGCACCTTATCCACTGTGCTACCAGCCAGGGCTGTGACTTATTTCTTTAAAAAAAAAAAAAAAAAAAAAAGAACCTCTCGAAACTCAATAATAAGAAAACAAGCAACTAACTGATACTTGGGCTAATAATTTGAAGAGACATTTCATTAAAGAAATACATTGATGACAAATAAGCACATGAAAAGAAGCTCAGCATCCTTAGTCATTAGGGAAATTTAAATGAAAACCACTCCATTCCTAATATAGTGGATAACATTTGTAACAATAATGACAATGCCAAGTGCTGGTGAGGATGAGGAGCAGCTGGAACTCTCATACTTTGCTGGTGGGAATTGAAAATAATACAGCCTTTCTGGCAAATGATTTGGCAGTTTCTTGTAAGATTAAACATATACTTCCTATGCAACGCAGCAATCTCACATCTGATGTTTCCTGTGGAAAAAGAAAATTTTATGTTCATACAAAAACCTGTTGACTAACAAACCTAAGCATTATTCAACTAAAAAGTAGAAGCAGCCCAAATATCCCTCAATGGATGACTATTTATACAAACTGAGATACATAGAAGACTCTTCAGCAATAAAAAAGGAACAAAGTACTTATACATGGAAAAACTGGGAGGAAATTTATTTTGTGAAATGAAGGAACCCAGACACAAAAAGCTACAGACTCTATGATTCCATTTATATGACTATCTGGAAAAAGGCAATATATAGGGTCAGGGAACAGATTAATAGTTGCAGGGGGCTGGGAGTTGGGGGAAGGTTTGACTACAGTGGGGCTATTTTGGGGGTCATGGGACTCTTACATATTTCAATTAAAGAGTAATTTCAGAACTATACACATTTATCAAAACTCACAGAAAAGCCCACCAAAAAAGTGACTTTTACTGTTATACAAATTAATCATTAAAATAGAAAACCAGAATCTGAAAAAAAAAATGAAGAAAACATATTTGGAACATTGCTTCAGGTCCTTGGCTTTTCTTGTCTACCAGAGCAACATCTTTACAAATCCACTTAGACATAGAACAGAGTGTGTCACATGGCAGGTGGTATGGCCTACATCAAATCCTGGGGAAAGAGGAAGTTTTTAGAAAACTCCTGCCCACCTTAAAATGACCAGGCAAATATAGGTCAGGAGAAAGAATGCCCAGTAGAGGAAAAACCATGAAAAGATCAGACCAGTGGTTCTAAAATAAAAGAAAAAGAAGTGAAGCTGTGGCTTAGGCATGGCAAGGGAGGTGCAGAAAAACTGAATCACCAGGCAAGGCCCACACCCACCTACTTTGGCCAGGACAGGGGTAGGCAAAAGTAGGTTTGCAGTTGTTCAAATGGAAAATAATACAAATAAGTAATAAATAATGATACTAACAAGAATAAACTCTGTTTCATGTACACACAACTGTAAACCTACTTTTGCTCACCTGCATACTAGAATCAGAGACAGTAGGTGATGGAGAAGAAGGGCAGACAGGTGGCAATTGCATGGTGAACATTATGATTTGAAAGTGTCCTCTGATGATGGGGATGGGTCACCCTCCCCATTCCTCTTTCTAATCCTGGGTTGAGGGAAAGAGATCATCTCATGTAACAACCTTTTGTCTTAGCTTTTATTTTTATAAACAGACTTTCTTCTAGCCAATGATGAAGACCACAGTTGTCACATTTCCTATAGGATGGTGGCCGACAAACAGTTGCTAGACCAACTCTGTGTGGATTACTTTCCATGTCCCTTGAGGTCCCTTGCTGTGGTGTACTCTTTGTCAGGCTGGAAACGCCCATGATCTAAATATATGGTTATGGCCTCACTCTGTCTTACGAGTGAAATGAGGGGTTTCCTTTTTCTTCTCCCAGTAACATTAAAACGTATGACATTTGAAAAAATGTATCTTACTTTATCTTTAGAAGAATGTACTTTTCTTGCCCTGGCTCAATTGGTTGGAGTGTCTCCCCATACCTGGAAGGTAGTGGGTTCTATTTTTAGTCAGGGCACATAACTGGGTTGCAGGTTCGGTCCCAGGTCCCAGCACAGACAATTCCTGCTCTGGGCTCATATGGGAGGCAACCAATTGATGCTTCTCTCTCCAATCGATGTTTCTCTCTCTCTCTCTCTCTCTCTCAAAAAAAAAAAAAAAAAAAAAAAAAAAAAAAAAAAAAAAAAAAAGGCAATGGAAAAAATGTCCTTGGGTGAGGATTAAAAAAAAAAAAAAAAAAGAATGTCCTTGTGTATTGCAAGAGAACAGTATGTTAATAAAACAACCATCAACCTAAAGTTGTTGGCACCAATTAAGTGCCAACAGGAATCCCCCATTTGGGGTGCAATAAAGAAGAAAACTTTATTCAGTGCAAAACAGCTCAGTTGTGAAATGACTGAAATCAGCATGGCTGTGAAGCAGCCCTGGAGCCATGTGCCTCTCTGCCTAGCCAGCTCCGCTCTGCTCCATGCCAATCTGCTTTGTCCTGCACTGGTCTGCTCCACTCTGCTTTGGGGTGACATCTTCAGTGTTTAATTTTTGGTGCTTCGGCTACAGCCAGGGAAACGTAGTAGTTTTTAGTCTTTGCTGGAAAGGGAAAGTGCTCCCAGAACCAGAGGGGAGCTGACTTTAATATAGACACAAGTCCCCATCCCTGGACCCTGATTGGCTTGTCCTCATACAAATGGGGACTCCAAATCCTCAAAGTTTGATCGGCCCTAAAAGCACTGTCCTGATGGGTCAAAATGAAGCCACTCTAATTGGTTGGTGAAGATGTTGATAGGGATATAGCTGTGCAACTTCAATTGAATGAGGAAAGCCTCAGTTCTATTAGTTAAAACAGGATTCCTTTGTTTTGTTTTGCTTTGTTTTTAAGGTTTTATTTCATTATTTTAGAAAGAGGGGAAGGGAGAGAGGCAGAGAGGGAGAGAGACATCAATGTATGGTTGTGTTTCACCTGCCTCCAGCCACAGACCTGACTGGAGACCTGGTTTGCAACCTGGTTATGTGCCCTGGCTGGGGAATCGAACCTGTGACCTTTGGGTTTGAAGGCTGGCACCTTATCCACTGTGCTACCAGCCAGGGCTAAAACAGGATTCCTTTATAAGGGCTGGCTCAGATGTCAGAAACAGTGCAGGCACACAATGCAGAGGCAGGTAGTTCAGTGCAGGCTTCTCCCTGAAGTAGTTTGCATAAGAGGCCCCTGTCTAGACCCTATGTTGTTTTGTTTGTTTGTTTTTTATTTGAGTCCAATTAGCCAGCGGGGGCTCTTTTTTTAGTAGGTATCTTGTTTTGTAGGGTTCACAGGACTTTATGAAACAAAACCTGCCTAGACATCACAGCAAGTAAGGAGAATATCTAAATAGCTGGAATATAGTAGAAAAGAGGAAAATCATCTCCAATATGAAATTTTAAAAATTGAATCCCTTTAAAATTATAATTCAAAATTGTTTTATAAAGGAAAGAATTTTTATTTGGTTTGTGTAATTTTTCATCAAGAACCTCAAAATAGAATCAGTCCTTATTGATTATAGCATAGATAATGCATTATAACATAGATAATAACCTAGAAATGTTTTTATTTATTAAAGAGTCAACAAGTGAATAGTGAAATATACTACAATAGGAAATGTAAACCAAATTAACAAGTAGGTATTAGTAGGTTTTTTTCATTTATTTGCAGGCTCGATCTATCTTCTTCGGAATTTTTATGACAGTACAAGTGTCTTCTCAATTATCTGTTTTTTTTTTTTAAAGATTTTTATTTATTATTTTTAGAGAGAGAGGAAGGGAGAGAGGCAGAGAGGGAGAGAGACATCCATGTATGGTTGCCTTTCACCTGCTTCCAGCTATGGACATGGCTGGAAACCTGGCTTGCAACTTGGTCAATTATCTCTTTGAACAATAAGGTCCAAATTCCTTTGCATGGAAAATTTATCTCTAGATTCCTACTTTTGGAATGGCAGGCTAGGGGATTTGGCCCAAGAACAATAACTTCAGGACAACTAGAGAAGATTGGTGAGATGTAAAAGGTCTGTGTAAAGGCTCTAAAGAGCTAATTGGATTTACCTGCTCAGGACCTAAGAGAAGGAAGCCCAGGAAACTGATTTTTCACTGGTACTTTATACTACTTCTAGTAGGAAGCTGTAAAGCTGATCAGTTTTCATAGTCTTCCCTATCAAGGAAATGGGGGAAATTTTGGCTCTTGACTCCAAAGGGTTACATCCAACAGCTAGAAGTAAATTCTCCCAAGATCTGTAGCTCAGCCTGGAATCATCTCAATCACTGAACTTGGCTAGTGCTTCTAGTCATCCCAAACTGCTGGCACATCCAGATATCATATTGAAGTAAACATAAATCTTCTCTGGAGGATAACATCCATGCATAAAATTGTTTCTATAAACAATTTTGCAAACACAATGTCCAGCATTTGACAAGAAATAATGAAACACATAGTAAGAAAGATACCATAAATTAAAAAACAGCAGAAATGATAGAAAATAGAAACACACTCATATTGACTATGGACAGATATTAGAATTGTGAGACACAAACTTTAAAATAATTATCCTTCCTATCCCAATGAGGTAAAAGATAAAATCAAGAATTTGGCAGAAAACTGGCAACTATTGAAAAGAACCAAATAAAACATTTAGAACTAAGAAAATAAAATAACCAATATTAAGAATGCATGGATAAGGCGCCGGCCTGCGAACCCAAAGGTCGCAGGTTCGATTCCCCAGCCAGGGCACATAACCAGGTTGCTAAACCAGGCCTCCAGTCAGGTCTGTGGCTGGAGGCAGGTGAAAGGCAACCATACATTAATGTCTCTCTCTCCCTCTCTGCCTCTCCCCCTTCCCCTCTTTCTAAAAATAATGAAATAAAAATTAAAAAAAAAAAAAAAAGAATGCAGTGGATAGGCCCTGACTGGTGTGGCTCAGTTGGTTGGGCATTGTCCCACAAATCAAAAGGTCACTGGTTCACTTCCCAGTCAGGGTACATGCCTGGGTTGTAGGACAGGTTTCTGGTTGGGGGCATGCTGGAGGTGGCCAATTGATGTTTCTCTTGCACATTGATGTTTCTCTCCCTCTTCTTTTTTCTTCCTTCTCCCTCTCTAAAAATAAATAAAATCTTTTTTAACAAAAAGAGTGCAATGGTTGGATTTGACAGAAAAGTACACAGATCTGCAAGGAGAATCGGTGGCCTCAAAGAGGATCAGTAAACAAGAACCTGTGGGCCAAATCTGGCTCATGGCCTGTAAGCTAATGGTTTACACATTTTTAAAGTGTTAAAAAAATAAATAATGAATAAGTGGCAGAGACTATATTTGACTTGCAAAGCCTAAAATATTTATTGTCTGGCCCTTTAGAAACATTTGTCAACTTCTGAACTAGAAGGCAGGTCAGCATGTAACAGGACCCTTTGGGAGGGGTCTTTAGTTTTAATGGGCTCGATTTGCCTGCCACCAGAGATGACTCTTAATAACAGAGTTTGGTGAAAAGGAAAGGTATTTTGTTTATTTGAGGAGCATGCAGATTTATATTAAAGGTGCAATTGTGCCATTAAATCCCACTCCCTTTAAAAACACTCACAATGTACAGTACTGCCCAATTAGGCTAGCTTTAAAACAGACAAGCAAAAGATACCTACTTTCAGAAACACCACAGTTTACAACTTAGCATTCCAGTTATAAATTCAAAGTTCCTGGCAGCGGCTATACCCAATTAGGGGAGGATCTTGCGCACACTCCCCAACTCTTGTACCACAGGTAATTCCCTATCTCTGCATAAGCTGCATGTCTCCCTTTCTCCCCTTTTACCCTTTGCTCCCCCCATCTCAAACAGGGTGCGTTCTCAGGCTGAGTGTCTGTCTGTAGGTCATCCGAGAGAGAAAGAGAGCCCCTGGCTGCATGTCCAGGTGAGAGAGCGTGACTGTGTGGCTGCTGCCTTATTTTAAACCATAATTGGGGCCTGTGACGCAGTGGTCGGGTGACCAACCATGGCCACCTGTGAAATCTAATGTAGCCCTGTAAATTCTTTCATTACCATCCTATGGCCAAAAACCCCTCCCATCTTCTTGGGGTGAGAGGTTTACCTAGTTTACTTGGTTATTTGCATAACCAAGACACTAGCTACTTAGCCATTGATATGCACAGTGCCTCTCAGGAAAAATCGCTTACTTCCTTGTCCTACCCCATCCCCAAATTTGCAAAGAGTGGAGGATTTTGGCTTTCTCCCACCCTGTAACAAGCAGAATATGTAGACTACTGTAGAGAGGCCAGAAAGAGGCCTTAGAAAGCGGCCGCAGTCCAGCTGGTAAAACTGTTACTCTGGCCCTCCTGCTAAACCCATTCAGTGGGGCTTTGACTATTCATTTATTCCTTCACTCAGGTAATTCAAAGCTTATCTCAATTCCTACCTTAGTACTTAAGAGCAGACTTTTTTTTTTTAAGATTTTATTTCATTATTTTTAGAAAGAGGGGAAGGGAGAGAGGCAGAGAGGGAGAGAAACATCAATTGTATGGTTGCGTTTCACATGCCTCCAGCCACAGACCTGACTGGAGACTTGGTTTGCAACCTGATTATGTGCCCTGGCTGAGGAATCGAACCTGCGACCTTTGGATTACGCAGGCCCGCGCCTTTATCCACTGTGCTACCAGCCAGGGCTAAGAGCACAGACTTTATGGTCAGACCTGGGTTTAAAATTTAACTTAGCTTCCTCACAGGGGTAACAAGAGACCAGAACAGGGCTTTGCTGACTGATAGTTATGAGGACCAGAAGAGATAATGCATATCAGGTACTTAACACAGTGTCTGTATATAGAAAGGCCTCACAACATGTCAGGTACTATTGTTAGCAGAGTATGCTCCAGCCGTGACCTAAACTAACTATGCCTACACTGGCTGTAAGTCCCAAAGAGACACCTTGGTGGCTATAATGGGGGTGAGATGGGAAGAAGGACAGGGAAGGAAAGGAGCACAAGACCATCCTGAATATAGGAGGTAAAGGCCTAGTGCAAACTTTTTACCATTCTTCCCACAAACATTTGCCTACATGTGTACTATAGTTAAAAGTGAGTGTTATATGTCAGCAAAGCTGGCTAGCCATAAGTGCTAAAGACTAGATCGACCTAAATCCTCAGCATTTGGGGGATGGTCAAGAGAAATTAGATGATTATATGATTTTATTATATATATATATGATATATAATATATATGATTTTATTTATATTTAGAGAGAGGGAATGGAGAGAGGCAGAGAGGGAGAGAAACATCAATGTATGGTTGTCTTTCATCTGCCTCCAGCTACAGACCTGGCTGGAGACCTGGCTTGCAACCTGGTTGTGTGCCCCGTTTGGGAATCGAACCAGCGACCTTTGGGTTCGCAGGCTGGTGTGCCACTGAGCCACCAGCCAGGGCCCAGGTGATAATATATTATGTGTAAAAAATATAATGAAAACTGTGTGAAGTATGTCGAAGAGTAATTTTCAAAAAATTAAAATCAAACTCACATAAATGTAGAATAGACATGTTTCAAAGACTTATCTGATTTATTAATGAGAGAATCAGCAAGATCATAAAGCTGGTTCAAAGAGCATTTAATGAACTGGGTACCTAAAGGCATTAATAAAAAAAGAATGTTAGAATAACACTATGTAAGATACAAACAGATTCAGTAACTCATAGGGCAATAAACCGAACCTTTGAAGTTATTTTTTCTACCAGACAGAAATAATCTACAAGTTAACATATAACTTCAAGTGCCTGGGCTCTAATCAAATAGTAAACAGTCAAGTCAAATACAGATACATTCTCCTAGAGAATTAAATAATTATGTTATACAATGCTTCCAGTATGATGTTGAAAGGACATACTTTTTTCTCCCTTGACTTATTCTAATTCTTTGGATATTTTGTTCTTAACAAATAGTATGCCAACTATATAAAATATGTTGTATATTGAAGTGTTAAGGTCCTGACAGGAAATTCATGCCATACCAAAGGACTTAACTGAGAAACACTAAACAAAAAAGGCTACTTACAGAGTAGTAGTGAATAGGGTTAAGAAGAACACCCCCCCCCCCAAAAAAAAATTGTTGAGACCTACCCCTAGGTCTGAAGTGACAAAGATGGAGAAAAATGGAACTAATAAAAAAACACATCTTGCCCTGGCTGGTGCAGCTCAGTGGATTGAATGCTGGCTTGTGAGCCAAAAGGTCGATGGTTTGATTCCCAGTCTGGGCACGTGCCTGGTTTGCCATCCAGGTCCCCAGTTGGGGGCACACGAAAGACAACCACACAATGTTTCTCTCCCTTTCTTTCTCCCTCCCTTCTCTTCTCTCTAAAAATAAGTACATAAATAAAATGTAAAAAAACAAACAAAAAAACACACATCTCTTCCTTTTTTCTGCCCTCTGTGGTTTTTTTTTTTTTTTTTGCCAGCGTCTCCCAAATGGAAGCCAAAGGAAGAGGGGCCATTGGTATCATCCGTAGTGGTCAACCTGTCTAGGCACCAAACTAGATCAAGAGGTGGAAAATGGGGTACAAATACAGACTAATCATCTCAGTCACTGTGTCAGTTATTGTTATGGAGTGAATTGTATCCTCTCAAAAAAGGTATGTGGGAGTTCCAACCCTCAATACCTCAGAATATGACCTTATGTGGATGTAGGGTATTAAAGATGTTATTAAGTTAAAATGAAGTCATTAGGGTGACCCCTAATTCAATATGACTAGTAACCTTATAAAAAGAGGAAATTTGGACATGAAGACAGTCACCCACAGAGCGAAGATGATGTGAAGAAACAGGGAGAAGAAGGCCATCTACAAGCCAAGGAAAGAAGCCTAGAACAGATTCTACCTCACAGCCGTCAGAAGGAAATCAACTCTCTTGGCACCTTAATTTTGGACTTTTAGCCACCAGAACTATAAAATCAATTTTTTTTTGTCTAAGCCATCCAGCTTATGATAATTTATCATGGCAGCCCTGGCAAACTAATATAGGTATGTAAAAAATACACACAGAAGGAGGACTTACACCAGGATACTAAGTGTGACCTCTGTGAGGTGATATTATGGGTGATTTTAATTTTGTGTGTGTGTTTTTTTAGAAAATTTCCTAGCTTGTATACATTTACATCAGAACAAATGAGCAAATAGTTTTGTTAAAATGAACCTCAAGGCAATAATAGAAGTCACCCATGGGGAGCCTGAGGAGTGTGGCAGAGAGGCAAGCTCATTGATATAAATAACATTGATATGTGGGCTCCCATTATTTGTGTCCCAAGGGAATATTTCTTGCTCTGCACTGAATCCCAGGTTTTCTGTTTCCTTCACCTTGTAGGCCTGGCTTTTGTCTCCTCTCTAAAGCTGGTGTCCGTCCCACTGGTAGATCCTTTGGGGCTTGGTTTCTCATTCCAAGTCCCCAAGGTGATAAGAAAGCCAAAATTTAGCATATAAGAACACTTCATTTAACAGTGTGTTAATGCTCTTCACTCACTGAAAAAATTAAAATAACACTAATTTGGGCCTCTCAGAAAATGTTTGCTAAATAAATAGATGGCTTAAGCACTCTTACATAGTTTCTAAAATTAGGGTCGGGTACATAACCCATAGTTGCTTGACTCATTTCTTGGGAAAAAACCCTGAAAGTCCAGGGGACTTCAACCCACTGTCTTTATTCCTTAAGGTGAAACTCTCCTTAAGGTGGAACCCCTTAGCCTCATTTCTCACTTCAAATTTTAGTACTCTCAGTTGTAGACAAATCTTAGTAGATCCTTTCAGACTATCCCTCTGTTCCCTAGTGACCTGTGTACGCTATGCTCCTTTGTTGCCCTTTCTGAGTCTGTGACTTCCTTGAAGGAAGGGAACATGGCTTATCCCTTTTTGACTGACACTGGTAAGCAATAATCAAATGCTTGCTGAAGGCTGATATATGATTCAGGTAACCTTTGAAATGAGAATAGGCAAGGAAATAAGAGTTGGAACTCAGGAAATTAAGTGATAACAACCTTTTTTTTTTTTAATGAGCGAAAAGGAAATGAAGTTCTCTCAGATTATCAGCTAAAGGATCCCAGGAATTTCAATGAAAAAAGATCTGTAACTAAATCTGAGAATCAAATACCCCTAGTTTACAAACAAGGAATCCCTTTACCCTTCTCTACTGCTTGAACACAGTCCTTTCCTTTTCCTAACAAAGGGAACAAAATAAGGGCTGAATAAAAGTTATTACCACATTGGTTTCTATGGTGACTAGTTTATTTTTTTTCTCTTTGAATATTGAAGGTAATTTTTTCCCTTACCTCAGTAATTTTTTATTTTGTTTTTTATATTGGAAGTTCTCTCTGATTTACATTATTTACCATAGGGGTAGTCCAGAACTTACTGGCCTGTAGTTGGAGGTGTGAGTTATTAAGTGGCAGTAAGGTATAATTTCTACAAATGGTAAAATACTGATTCATACATATATAAAAGGCACACATGCCAAAGATTTTATTTAATTCATTAATTAATGTGGGAACAGATAGGATATTAAGACTTGTTTGAAGAGTATGTGAGGAGCTTGGTATATGTAGGTATTTAATGAAGAAATGTTATCCCTCGCTGGTGTGGCTCAGTGGATTGAATACTGGCCTGTGAATGAAAGAATCATGGGTTCAATTCCTAGTCAGGGCACATACCTGGGTTGTGGGCCAGGTCCTCAGTTGGGAGTGTCCAAGAGACAACCACCCATTATTGTTTATCTCCCTTTCTTTCTCCCTCCCTCTCTCTAAAAATAAATAAATAAAAAAAACCTTAAAAAAAGAAAAATGTTAGAAAAAATGGCTGGGTTAATGCTAAACTGTGCTACAGGGACCAAAAACCTACAATCCTTGGGTTTATCTTTTCTACTGGACAAAAAAGATTTGCATCTCTACTGGACAAAATTATTTAAGTTTGCATGTAACTTCACATCATCTTTTACCCTTAATCAATGATAAAAGTGAGCAAGCAAGGTACATTCCCCTGGATAATCCTTAGGTGAGTCTTCTCCACATGATATTAACAGGCTGTGACATCTGCCTTTTTGCCTGTCTCCTATTGTATGATTTTTCTCAACAGTGATTAGATGGAGGATGTATATCATTTGGGGGCATATAAATTGAAACATCTTTAAGAGAAGATGCAGGGTCTGCATTAAGACTTATTTTCAAATAACCTTAAGTGCATCAAATACTGGAGAGCCGATCCAGTAGCAACAGCTGTGATGAAGAAAAAGGTCTTTTCATTGCATTTACATTGTTTTACACTGAACCATGGTCCTGTCAAAGAATGAGGGAATTGTGATGGGTGCTAATATCTTAGAAGAATTTAATTATTTAAATTTGGAGTATCTTAGAAGTTAGTAAAGCATGTCTGCACACATTAGTACAAATGTTTTGTGTATAAGATAAAAATTTTATAGAACAAAATGAAATAGCAACAAGCAAATTGCTGAATTAGCTGAATAATATAAAATAACATTTAAATCATTGAGAATCCTGGAGGTATGTATGGTGTTTATATCTTCTTATTCTGTTTTCAAAAAGTCAGATATTTAGGAAACATTAAAGCAAGAGGTACTGTTCATTTTGCATTAAAAGCCCTTTAAGCTCTCTGGAAGAGCTGCAGTAATGAAGAACTTGTAATAAGCTCACAAAAGGCTCTTCTAATGAATTAGTCAATTTTAAAACTCTCCAGAATTCCCCATAAGAGCATCATTCTATTTTTTTTTTCCCTATAAAGCTTTGCTCTCTCCTAACTTGACAACCTCTCCAAGATATTTTAGATTTCTTTTAAGAGAAAATTTCATTTATTAAAGACCAAATTGTGCTAAATTAAAATCAATCATTGCAATTATTTTCTCTGCTTTAATGCATACTGGCTGCTTCAAAGAGGATTATGCAACTTGTCTTCCATTTTCGTTATAAAAAACAGTCTTGGCTTTAGAGGTTTATCTTTATTCTGCAGTTTACATGCAGTTACAGTGCACTCTACCTTAAATCTCCTAAGAATAGGATAGAAACCAAATTATATGTTTCTATGTCAAACTTCCATTACTACCTTTCTTTTCCAAACCCCCTACTATCATAATCAGTGAAATTTGAATAGATCTTAACTAGAAATTGATTTGCTTGACTGGCAAGATATAAACAAACAGGAGATATTTTCTGCCTGACTCTTATGTCTGTATGTTTTAATGTATTTATACAAATGGTTATAGTCGATTTTTATCCATCTTACAAATATTGATCAAGCACCTTATTTATGCTGGGCACAGTTCTGGGGTTTGAGTGATGAACAAAACAATGTCCCTTACAAAGGAAGAATATGTTCCTGTAGAAGAAAATGGATAACACATAAGTTAATATTCTGGTTTTTTTTTACACTTTATTTTTTAGTTATTTAAAATATTTCATTTATTATTTTTAGAGAGAGGGGAAGAGAGAGAGGCAGAGAGGGAGAGAAACATCAATGTATGGTTGCCTTTGATCTGCCTCCAGCCACAGACCTGGCTGGAGACCTGGCTTGCAACCTGGTTATGTGCCCTGGCTGGGAATCGAACCAGCAACCTTTGGATTTGCAGGCTGGTGCCTTATCCACTGTGCCATAGCCAGAGCTAATATTCTGTTTTTAAAGTGATGTCCTCACATAAGTGGCTAGAATGTACTCTTTGTCTTAGTTACACCTTATGTGTAAATAGTGCCAATTGAATAATGAGAGGTTGGAATTTTGCTTTATTGCATGAAAAGAGGTCACTTGGTTGGATAACCAAATACAGGATCAAGCCAAAAAACAAACAAATGAAAACAAACCCTGAAGTTTCTTCTTCCCTTGGCCTGGACCATGTTCAAGTTCATCTTTCCCTATCAAATTGAACTCCAGAAAGCTATCAAACAAACCTATCCCATTCTTGTTCATGTGAAAATGACTGGGCCCTGGCTGATGGCACAGTGGGCCCTGGCTGGTGGACAGTGGATAAGGCCCTGGCCTGCAAACCCAAAGGTCGCTGGTTCAATTCCCAGCCAGGGCACAGAACCAGGTTGCAAGCCAGGTCTCCAGCCAGGTCTGTAGCTGGAGGCAGGTGGAAGGCAACCTTACATTGATGTTTCTCTCCCTCTCTGCCTCTCTCCCTTCCCCTCTCTCTGAAAAATAATAAATAAAATCTTTAATAAATAAAATAAATAAAAATGTCTGAAAAGGCCTCATCTGCATTGTTTCCTGCAAGGTTTTCATTATGAGAAGCCTGAGTCTGGGACTTGGAAGAAGTTTATCTTTGTGGGAATCCAGGCTGTTGGTGACGAAATCAATTATCAAGGCTTTCCTCACTCTCACTGTGTTCCTCAATCCAAATGTATTATGTCATAAACTTTGCCCCACCCCAACCAATACTTCACCTTAAAAGACTCCTCTTAAATCACGTACCCCAGGCCTTAAAACCCTTTAACCAGCCTCTGTTTATTTCCCCATTTTGACATACTCATTACAACTAATTAAGGGTGGGTTCTTCCTCACTTTAGTGTCACTTTACCTTTGATTAACCAATTTAGGGTACTTCATAGAGGTTGTAGTGGGTTGTAGTGGCCTCCAAAAAGATATACCCACAACCCAAAACTTTCACCCCACCCCCTGGAACCAGTGAATGTGACCTTATTTGGAAATGTAATTAAACTAAGAACCTTGATATGAGATTATCCTGTGTTTAAAGTGGGCACTAAATCCAACAGCAGGTGTCCTTATAAGAGAAAAGCAAAGGGAAATTAGAGATACAGAGCAGAAGGTAATAAAGATGGAATCAGAGTTTGGAGTAATGATTGTATAGCCAAGCAACGCTAAGGATTGCCAGCAACCTAGGAGAGGGGCCTGGAACACATTTTCCCTAAGAACCTCTAAGAAAAAACCCAACCCTCCTGACACATTGATTTCTGGCTTCTGGCCTCCAGACCTGTGAAGAGAATAAATTTCTGTTGTTTTAGCCAGCTAGTTGTGGTAATTTGTTACAGTAGACCTAAGGAACAAATATAGTTGTTTTCTGGGAAAGTTAAAAGAATCAAGTAATACAGGCAGTAAGCATTTGCAGTGGAGGCAGCAGAAGCAGGTGTTTGATGTTGTTTGGAATGATGATGAACAGGGTGATGATAATGCTGAGGGTGAAGATGAGGGTGCTTGTGACTATGATGATCCTTATGAAATAACCAGCTAACTCAAACTTCCTGCTTTCCCTTAATGTCATTATTTCTATGTATATCTCTGCTCACTCCTCTATTCAAGCAAAGGAAGCTAAGGAGCTTTTGGTAATAGTTAAGACAACTGGAAGATAAATCCCAGACTGGGTGGCCTCAACCCCATACCAGGATCCAGGTTCTTGTCACAGCATGAGAAAGGATTTGAGAGCAAGAGGGGAATATTTAGCAAAGCACAGGAAATCTATTAAAGTGAAATTGTGCACCCAAGAACTGAGAGTGGGTGACCTTGAAAAATGAGATGGCCTGATGGGGTCTGGGTGGTGCAAGGTTTTTGGTTTTTATTAAGCATAAGCAAGGTGGGGAGGATTGAGTGGTCCTTGGCTTCTGATGCTGGTGGGATAAACTGCTGACTCAGCTCATCCTCATCCCTTCTCTTTAGATAATATACATTTTTTCTTTTTTGTTCTCCCAGCACTATGATGGTCCCAAAAATCACAGTACAAATTAATTATAAAGATATTATAATGGAAGTTGCAGGGCAGGATCTAGTTTCCAGGGCAGACGCAGTGGAGGCTTGAGAAGCCTGGGTTCTTCCTAGAAAGCCCCAGGCATGAGACCTCCAGATGCCTTACACTTAACCTGTCCTCTCTTTGGGAGGACAAGGGCTCTTCAACTTTCAGGGTTTCTATTATCCTGCAAATTTTGGACCAAAGTTGTTTTTTGTCTGCCTCTTAATGCTGGGACCCCTTAAGGTGGGACATCAGCCCTTGAGTCTTAACTGTCTCCTTTACCTTGTGTAGTCCTGCACTCACAGGCCTGAGGGGCTTCCCTGTGCACAGACCTCTTGCTGGCTGGCCCTTCTGAGGGACTGGACCCCTGAGTGTTTATGTTGGGGTAGGGACAAGGGTTTAAATATTTATAATTTTTTATACCAGTTGTAAGACATGAGGGGCAGAAAATGAAGTTTTTTTTAATGGCAACACAGATGTATATTTTGATACCAGCAATTACAGGCTCAGTATTGTAAAGTGGAGCATGGCACATTCCACTGCCTGCCTGATCGATGGCTTGTAATGTGGAGAGAACTGAATTAAAAGTGATTTTATAACAACAACAACAACAACAAAAAGATATTATAATGGCCCTGTTGGCTACTTTTAGATCAACATGGCTGCCAAGTCTGGTTTAGACTGGTTTTTGTTTGTCCCAACTACAGAATATTGGGGAGAAGGAAGTCGGGCGGACAGGTGGTCAAAGTCACATCCATGATGTTCCAGCCAGGACAGAAAAGGGGAGGGGTAGAGCTTGAGGCCTTTGTTTCCTATTCTAACTTTCCTGCCTCACTAGTGCTTCTCAGATTTTTTTAAAAGATTTTATTTCATTATTTTTAGAAAGAGGGGAAGGGAGAGAGGCAGAGAGGGAGAGAAACATCAATGTATGGTTGCGTTTCACCTGCCTTCAGCCACAGACCTGGCTGGAGACCTGGCTTGCAACCTGGTTATGTGCCCTGGCTGGGGAATCGAACCAGC
>PVIW01009167.1:0-54070 GCA_004026585.1 Noctilio leporinus | reverse complement strand
TTTTTGCATGTTGCTGTCCAGTTCTCCCAACACCATTTGTTGAAGAGACTGTTTTTACTCCATTGGATGTTCCTTCCCCCTTTGTCAAATATGAGTTGACCATAGAGTCCTGGGTTAATTTCTGGGCTCTCTATTCTGTTCCATTGATCTATATGTCTATTCTTATGCCAGTACCATGCTGTTTTGATGACAGTAGCAATGGCTAGAACTTTTTTGGTAATTTTGATAGAAGTCCAGAGCCTGAGCTTGGGTGGGGGCTGGGGAATAAGGCTAAGACAGGGAAGGAAGTAGAAGGCAGCTGGTAACTGTAATAAAAGAAGTGGTAGAGGCAAAAAACAAAACAAAACAAAAAAACCTATATCCATAATCTAGACAGCCAGAGAGATAGAGACCCCAAATGTGGTAATCACTTATAAACAGGGACTATACAGAGGAACAAACAAACAAACAATTAGTGAAAGGAATCTAGGTAAAAATAAATCAGCAAAATTTAAGGGAACATGGTGGTTTGGGTGCCCTCTATGGGGCTGAAAAGGCATCTCAACTCAGGCTTCCAGGTTGTCTATGAAATCATATAGCAAAAATATGCCTAGATCACGCGCTCTATTCTTCTTCAGTTAATCACCCACTGAGGCCACTTTGCACCAAAATACCCAAATAGTGCTGGGCATGTAGCTGACTGCAGTAAATAAAGACTTGCTGGGTCAGAATAAAAGACAACACTGAAGCTCTATAATACCTACTATGAAAGAAAAATCCACAGTACACTCACTTCTACTCATGTTTCCCAAAGGCCTAGCCTGAGTGGTCAGATAATTGGGGGGATCCATTTGGTAAATGTCATGGGGTAGGAAGAAGTGAAGCCAAGGTACCCCAGAGCAAAGACCTTGTGAATGGCTTCTAGGATCACACACTGGTCACATGTTCTGAATGTTGCCTAGTCAGGACATCCTGGCCAAACAGTCTTTAGTCTCAGTCAGACTCTTTCCTGGAAGGATCCCTCATAAATAAATCTTGTATGAAGGGAATGTAAATGGTTTTTTTTTAAAATATAGTTCTTGTTTACTCTGGCTGACCTTTGAGCCACAGGGCTTTCCAGATAAAACTATAATTTTTTTCTTTTGATGTTTTTCATTAATAATAATAGGGATATTTGGCAAGCCATGCTTTTTTGTGTTCAAAAACACCTGTCTGTTTCTCTCTACTGGCTTACTGCAGCCACTCAAATTTGTAAGTTGAGAACTTTTCACCCCATTTGGAGGGGTCTTCTTGATAAGCTTCTGGTCAGCATAGGCACAGTTCATTACTATACTTGAGACACAGGAGTATTTTTTAGCCATAGTCCCAACTCTAATCATCTAGCTCATAATGTATGCAGGGAAGGCGATGTTGGTCTATTGTTTCAGTGTGCTAATATTAGATGCAGGGTGTTAACATGATGGGTATTCAAATGCTGACTAAAAATACTCACTGCTCCCTAATTCTCAGCTGTAGGGTTTGGAAACTCAAGTAAGGTTTCTCAGAAAAGATGTGCAAAATAAGATGTTTACTAAGTAAATAATAGCAGTACAATTTAATGGTGAAAATACACTTCTTTTAGAGCTAAGCTTTCCAAAAGTATTGTGTGCTATTAGTATTGCCCAAATAATTGCTTCACAAGTTAAATAAAAGATTTTAGGAGCCATTAATTAGATATATCTACTGATTTATTTTCCCATTAAAAGGTCACTAAAATATACTGAGCTCTGGATTTCAGTTCAGTTTTCTGGGAATTGGATCAGTTAGAAGAATAGATGTAGCACTACAACTCAGAAATCCAAATCATTAGAAGTCAACATACTATAGCTCTGGCTGGAATCTAAACCAGTAGAAATATCAATAAAGCAATTTGACAATATGCAAAGTCTTAAATATTCACATCCCTTCACTCAGTGATTTATCTTGAATCTACATTAATAATCTAAAATGGTGACAAAGCCTTATAAACAAAACAAAGATACTCATTCACCATTTTTAACAATTATAGTATCCCTAGTATAATGGGATATTGGTCATTGAAAATAACAATTACAAAGAGTTAATGAAAATGTTTATGATAAAGTAAGTAGAAGAAATCAGGACACACACTTTATCTAAAACATGGTATCAACATGTAAATATAGCCACACACATGCATTAAAGACTAGAGGGATATTCCAAAATGTTAACAGTAATGGGATTATGGGTGATTTTTATTTTCTTCCTTAAATATTTCTCAAACTTTCCTCAACAGGCATTATTATAACATATAACAATGCCAATTGTTACCGGGGGAAAAAAATGCTTTGATGTTAATGAGATTCTCAAATGTGTAATATCAAACATATTGGTAAAAAATAAACACAAACAACGAACATTAAACTTACAACTACCAACAACAGAACAAAAAAAAAAAACAAAAACTAAAAACTAAGCAAACAACCAGAATAGGATCAGAATCACAGGTTATGGGGATTATTTGGAGGGTTATCAGAGGGGAGAAGAAAGGGGGAGAAGTGGGAAAATGATACAAGGATTAAGAAGCATAATTGGTAGGTACAAAATAGAGGCAAGTTAAATAGTATAGGAAAGGGTGAAGCTAAAGAACTTGTATGCATGACCCACTGACATGACCCAGGGGAATGGGACTGCAAGAGGGAAGGGGGATACTGGGCGGAGGGGAGTAAAGGGAAAAAATTGGGATAATTGTTAACAGCATAAATCAATAATATATACTTAAAGTAGTAGGTGAAATACACAGTACTTAATGATGTCTCGTCTAACACAACTCATGCCACCTCATACCAGTGTGCCCACATCAGAGGTGCAGGCATGCCTGGAGAAATTAAAGGCACCTTGGGGAAAACATATAGTCTGTAGATCTTATATATATAAGATTGATTCTTATCTGTTGGAGCTTTTAGGTTGGAGTAGATAAGGACAAAGTAAAACATGTTTCATTTGATTTCAGAATCATGAAAGACGATGATCAGCTGGAAAACTATTGCGGTGGTGGGGGGCAGAGCAATGTGGTAGGGCTAAGAGGTACTACTATTTGTATATACAGTATATATTGTTGGTAAAAAAGCTACCTAAATTCAGATGTATAGTTTAAACTTAGAAATTGAATATACACCGTAAACTAAAATGTCAGGCTATATCTCCTTACTTGTGTTCTATTGTAAAGGATTGTGCAATAGCAAAACTCTTAATCAAAGGATATTCTTTGTTGAACTATGGATTTGTTTTACGCTAACTTTAAAGTAAACCATGCATTAAAATGGAAAGAAATCAAAACACTTGTAACTTAAATACAAATGGCTATGTGCTTAATTTTCTTCCCAAGAACTCAAAAGTTATTACCAGTCTATACAATTAAAGGCCAGAAATTGAGAATGTTCTGATTTACAGAACACTGAGATCTATTCTATTCCTTAGTTCTCCAGGTTTAAGAAAGAAAATTAAGGGTGGAGTTCAGCAGACCTGTCACTAGCAGAGCTTGGTTTTCTCCTTGGAGAGAGCAGTAACCAGACTCTGCTTATTACAATGAGAACCTGCACTTAGGATAATTGTGGCTCTGTAAGCCATCAGCATCCAGCAGGCAGTATTTGAAATTTCATAGGCTCATTATCAGGGAGGAGAAGTACTGTAACTGAGAGCTGCCAGTCAAATAGATTGCACACTACCACAGGCTGTCATACTGTGCTGTACCATAATGCTAGAGGGAAAGCAGGAAAAAAGAAGATATTTAAAAAAAAAAATAAAAACAAACAAAAACAAAACCTCATACAAAGTTAAAAGAGGTAGGCAAAAACAAGTTCAAATCAACTATAAGTCAACACCCAGAGACAGCCACTGTTAACATTTAGGAATATAGCTTAACGAGTATTTTTCCTACATACGTATTAACATAAGGAGGGTCTTTGTTCATACTCAGAAATCATTTCTTTTATTGTCCAAAGAAAAAGGCACCAATTTGTTAAGAAAGCAGGTTTCAAACACAAAAATTACCAAGTATTCATTTCCCCCTCCTCTCTTATAGACACAGAGATATGAACTGCTATAAGCAGTTAGCTATCTCTTAAAATGGTAGGAACTATCACAATCATTTAACAATCCAAGATTTCTTTTAAACTCATCATCTCAAGCACTAGAGGAAAACCAAAGATTTTTTCCCCCAAAGATGATTTTTGTAATTCCTAATAAAACTACCTGTTCTGAAAATCAGCAACCATGTCCCGCCTCTCCGAGATCTTGGATGAGCCGTCAAGCCTCATATAGGTATGTTTCCTGTAAACCATATATTCCTGACAATTAAGAGTAAACAAACATAAATCAGTGTGATGCAAATTTCAATTCACACAACCTTCTACTCACCTTCTACCTCATCCATACTGAGGCCACGTTATTATACCCACAACAAGGAGAAAGAAACCCCCAAAATATAGTAATTTAATTTGAGAATGAGTTTATTGCAAATGTGTAAAACATGAAGACTATAACCACCCTCAATTTCAATTTGGAAACTAATCTTATTTCTGTAGGTTTCAGAAAAACAAACAAAAAAACAAATAAATAAAATGAAATCTCTAAACCAAAATGGCTTTTCAGTCACCAATCTATCTAGTTTTCTTTCAGTAAATAATACTCGCCCTGATGTGTTTCCCCCCAGCAAATCCTTGCTGACCAAAGTCCTTGAATTTACAGCCTAAACTTCCTTTTCCAGCAAAGCATGAATCACTGTTAAGGGAGGCCAAAGCAGCAAAAGACAAGGTAACTTGCCATGGCAGAGAATGTTTTTGACATCATGTGTAAAATCACAACTTTTAAGAATGGGTAAGAGACATGGAGAGATGCAATGGAGACCTATCTCCATTCTTAGAAGCTGCAATTCTTCTTACAGATGTCCCTCCCAAATAAGCACTGATTTCCTCTTTCTTTATTCTTGATTATTGGATTACATTTCAAGAAAGTCCATTTGTAGTGAAACTATTATCAAGATTTCAACACAGCTGACTACTTATATGAACTTGTATTGCAAAGTTCTCATGTGTAGTTCTTATAGCTGGCTGGGTAGGTCAGCACACAAGGCTGCTATAGTTTGGCTTGGCTGGTGCAGTTACATGGCAGCCTACTCCTACAGCAAGTGCTCCCAACTCCTTAATGGCTTGGCAGAAGTCTCTCTGGCTAAGGTAACTGTGAGGTGAACCCAGCCGACAATTTTCATTGAAGCATACATCTTTATTGTGTTATGAGTACGTATGTATGTTTATGTATATGTATATATAAAACTATTTCTTTCTGTCTCTAGGAGGTTCTCTAAGGACTTTGGTAATCAAGGATGGGCAGAAAGTATTCAGCCACAGTGAACTTCAAGTTCACATTTAGCGGTACAGCCCTATAAATGGAATGGCATTAAGGGCCGCAGAGCGAGGGTGTTTTGGATAAGGCGGAGTTCAGGAAAGAAGATGAAAATGATGATGGCATGAAGATGGTTTTTAGAGGCTCACTATAACTTGGCAGCAAATCCAGTCAGGGAATGCTGTCCTACAGAACAAAATGAGAGCATACAGACATCTAACAAATTTGGACTTTAACCAATTGCAAGGCATGATTTTGCCTTTTAAACCAGAATTTCTAACCCCAGTGAGAATAATGAATAAATTTTCTTGTAAATCTTGCTATTCACATCATTTATATATCAAGGTAATCACTACACCAGAGATTAATCCTAGACCATAATCAAACCAATGCTGAATACAGAAAGCCTGTTACCAAGGCAACCGAAGTGAATCTTTTCTGTTTACTACTTAAGCCTATGCTTTCCCAACCAGGGGAATAGTGGGATTTCAGAATGTTTAGATCCTATTTCAGTAAACAGCCTCAAATCAAGTAGATGGACATAGAAAAAGCAGTTAAAAGCAAAATAGAGGGATGTCTACAATGTCATGCTATACCACAAAAAAACAGCTAGAAGATTAAGACTACCCTAAAAAAGCAGTTTTAATATTTCTGTTATTCACAAATTCTGGCTTTACCAAAGCCATAGGCTGTTTAAAGATATTTTAATTCAAATAAATGTTCATCTAGAAAGAACTGCCTCATTTCTTTAAGAACTGTAACCACGCCCTTTCCTAGGTTCAGCCTTGACTGGCGTGGCTTAGTTGGCTGAGTGCAGTCCCACAAAGTGAAGAGTCAGGACACAGACCTAGGCTGTAGGCCTGGACCTACACAGGGGTGCGTGCGAGAGGCAACCGACTGATGTTTCTCTCTGTCCCACTCTCTGTAAAAAATAAATATATAAAAGCCTTAAATTTTTTTTTAAACAAATGATTTGTTGTACTTGTAGCACATCTAAAAATTTATTTTAAAAATCAATCTTAAAAAAGTAACTTGGAAAAAAAAATGTATCTCCACAATGAAAACATCAAAAAGTTTTCTAAGATTTATCTTAAGAGCCTTGCTTAATATATTCTTTTCAAAGCCAGCAGCTGAGACCTGGTTAATTAGAAACTGTCTAAGATGATACAATATTCTCAGTCATCTTCCAACTCTCTGTAGTTTGCTCACATGTATGACGATCACTGCTGGATGACTTTACTGTGGTTTATAGTAACTGTGTCATGCTTAGTTCTCCTGTACATTAAAGAGGGCTAATTGAACAGAAAGACCAACCATTACACAGTCCTTCCTTACACTAGGCACCCTGTAGAAACTGAAGGTTATCTCTTACTCAAGTTTACTTTTGGTATTAAGGAAGGACTTAGAAAATAATCACCAGAATGATTAAATTTTCTGGAGCCTTGTCACAAGAATTTCTTCTGCGCTACTTATAGCAGCAAAGAGAGAAGAGGAACTAAATGTAGACCTTATATCAAAGGTCTCATAATTTAGTATCTTGCTAATTTAACAAATAGGAACACCAGTACTCCCAAGTGGATTCTTGCGGATTAATAATTACTAATCTAAATTTAAATACTGTTGAACTAATAAAATAAAAATTATAGCTTTTAACATTTAGGAAGTCGAGATCTATAAAGTTTTAACATAATATTTTTGAAAATTGTTGAAGAAGCCAAAGGGGCAATGGACAAGATGTACTCTTAGCATTACGAGTAGTGATTCTCAACCAGGATTAAGAAAAATAACTATGCATGGGCCCACCCCAGGTATTCTGAGTCTGTAGGTCTAGGCTAGGACCTGGACTGGCCAATTAAGTAATTAATTAATTAAAAATAGAATTTTTAAAAACAATTAAAAAAATTTATTTTTAAAAGATTTTATTTACTATTTTCAGAGAGAGGGGAAGGGAGAGAAGCAGAGAGAAAGACAGACATCAATGTATGGTTGCCTTTCACATGCATCCAGCTTCGGATATGGCTGGAGACCTGGCTTGCAACTTGGTTATATGCCTTGGCTGGGTATGGAACCAGTGACCTTTGGGTTTGTAGGCTGGCGTCTTATCCACTGTGCCACCAGCCAGGGCCATAAAAATATAATTCTTGATGGGGGTGGGGTATAAAAAGTGAGAAATATCAATGCGAGAGAAATATCGATTGGTTGCCTCCTGCATGCACCCCAATCAGGGACTGAAACCAAAATCCAGGTATGTGTCTTGATTGGGAATCAAAAATCTTCAACTTTTCGATGTTTGGGACAACACTCCAACCAACTGCACCACACAGGCTGGGCCTGGACAGGTTATTTTTTTAAGAGTCGCATGTTCTACCAACTGAACTAGCCAGGCGTGCTTTTGTTTACTTTAAACTTTTATTTAGTTATTTAAGACTTTATTTATTATTTTTAGAGAGAGGGGGAGGGAGAGAGGCAGAGAGGGAAAGAGGTATCAATGTATGGTTGCCTTTCACCCGCCTCCAGCTACAGATCTGGTTGGAGATCTGGCTTGTAACCTGGTTATGTGCCCTGGCTGGGAATGGAACCAGCGACCTTTGGGTTCACAGACCGCTAGGTTATTTACTTATTTTAAAAGATTTTCTTTATTATTTTTAGAGAGAGGGGAAGGGAGAGAGGCAGAGAGGGAGAGAGATATCAATGTATGGCTGTCTTTCACCTGTCTTCAGCCACAGACCTGGCTGGAGACCTGGCCTGCAACCTGATTATGTGCCCTGGCTAGGGAATCGAACCAGTGACCTTTGGGTCCATAGGCTGGCGCCTTATCCACTGTGCCATCAGCCAGGGCTTGGCAGGCTATTTTTTAAAAAGTTCCAAAGACGATTGCAATACTCTATACCTGTAGTTAATAACAACCACTATAGAGGAAAGGCATGGCAGGGTCCCTCAGAATTTTACTATTTCAAGTATAGCCCTGCAATGAGCAATACTGTCAACACCTGAAGTCTGTTAGAAATGCCGAACACAAGGGCACATTCATTCCTAGTGAATCAGAATTTGCATTTTAACATGTGTGGCTTGTAAGTACATTTAAGTTTGAGAAACACTGTTGTAGAACATTCTATACATTTCTAAAGTATTGAAATTTTCCAAGCAAAATCTTATATGAAACCTCTTTAATATAAAATAGGTAAAAAGCATTTATTCTGGGTGATGAAGAAGGGCAGGGAGTCCAGGGTCCCATCTGCTTAATATCTACCTAGGTCTCTTACCCTCTAACCTACTCCACCAAGCTTGAAAATTACTGTTTTATAATATGAGTTGTGAAGACAGGTCAGTTCTGGATAACACCCATAAATCCTCCTTTTAAAGCAGTGACATGCAAACAGACGTATCAGCATAACTCTGAAAGAGCATCAGCAAGTGCCTTTTAAATCTGTAAAATACACTAAAAGCAAACATTCACATACACAATGGTGTAATACAAAAAGACTAGGCTCATCTTAAAGTAGTAGTGATAATGATTATAGGTAGCACTTACTGAGCATTTACTAACTGAAAATCACATTGTATGTATTTTACCTGATTTTGCTTATCTAACCCTCACCACAACCTTCAAAGGTAGGTATCACTATTGTTAGTCCCATTTTACAGACGTTAAGTAAGGTCTCTGAAGTGGCATAGGCTTTAGGTAATGTAGCTAGGACTGGAACTCAGCTATACTGATTACAGAGCTTTTGGTTTAACCCCTTTACTGCTTCTCAGGTGGAACGGGAGCACATCACCATTAGCAAGAGGAAAAAAAAAAACAAAAAACAAAAGACAAAAAATGGGTGGGGTGAGGTGAGGAGCACCATAAGGTTCTTAGTATATTCTGTCCATAATCCCTATCCATTGCAGTGATAAAGAAAGGATAATTGAGCACTTGAAAAAAATAAAGGAAAATGAATATACATCTATTTCATGAACTTCCATTCTGAGACTTCTTTTCCATTTCAATATTGCGTCTGCTGTTCATTTTAACACGATTTCACTTTCATAAAACATTTTAGGTGGAAGACTCAGTTCAATCCACAAACCTGCAGATGTGGTACAACTATTTTCCTAGACATGGCCCTTTCCACCTTTGGATTCTATGAAAAGCAAAAAGCGAGACTCCTCTCAATGTTTATTACAACCTCTCCGTTGTCCAGGTAAGTTGTACCAAGTAAATGAAATATGGCAGCCATCCCTCCCATATCTAATACAGAGCCCTTAGGAGCAAGACCTAATCACAAGGCGTTCATGGGCCCACCATAATCTGTCTTCATACTATTTGTGTTATTTCCTTTTCTCCTATACCACAGCGCACTACTCCCCCCAAATGTCTTCTACCTTCCCATTTTTGTGCCTTTTTTAATCAAAAAAGAAGAATCTTTTAAATTGTTTGTGTTGTTCTATTACAGCTGTCCCAAGGATATGTTTATTAATTTTAGAGACAGAGGAAGGTAGGGGGGAGGAGAGAGAAACATTGATGTGAAAAAGAAACATTGATCAGTTGCCTCCTGTACATATCCCAACTGAGGACTGAACATGCAACCTTTTGGTCTGTAGGAGTGGGATAACACCCCAACTAACTGAGACACCCAGGTATGGCCTATCTTTGTGCCTTTTTATACCTGGCTTCCTTAGCCTGGAATGCCCTTTCCCCTGATGGCTGATATTCTGTTTAAGTTCAGCTCAGATGTCACTGTCAAGTAAAGATAGCCTTCCTCAAGCAAGTCAGAAATAAATGTATCCCTTCTGCTATGTTCAACAATGTTATGCTTCACTTGTGGCATCAGTATCAGGGTATACTTGACAGTCATTTGTGTTTGTAACACACAACACACACATACATGCACATGCGTGCATGATACACTCCTTGCTGTCAAAGACCACAAGGACTGATATTTACAGCTGCACAGCATAATGACTTACAGTTGGCACAAAAAAGAAATGAACTAAACAGAATACAGGATGACTGTAACATGATACAGTCCTTTTATCATTCTTAAGGCAGTGAAAATGGAGTCAACAGTGACCCCAATAAGCTTTACATTCCATGGGACAATTTTAGAATATCCAGTCTTCCAGTATGCTCAGAATCACACCTCCCAAAGGTAACAATGTTCTAAGAGAAACCAGCTCAAAGAAGTGGGGATGCAAAAACAAATAAACAAACAAACTAGAATTATCTTCTGGCACGTGAGTCCCTTGAAGTACAGGCTCCCCCCCCCCCCCCCCGCCCGAGGTGAGTGTTCCAGGAACCCATCTGTATTAGTGTACCAGCTGGTATTGTTGTGAGAGGTTGTGAATTTTTTTGGAAGACTCTTTCAATGTGTTTGCCCACTTCATGATGGGTGATTTATGAATGCACTTGCCCATACCAGGCTGAATGTTCAGCAGTTTTTGACTAAAAAATGGCATGACCTCTCTGCCCCACCCTCCCTATTTACCCAATTTTACCAAGAGACTTTTTTTGGGTTTCCCCAAATGAAAAAAGTCCTCAAAGAGAAACATTTTGCTGATGTGGAAAAGGTGAAACAAATAACAGGGGAAGCACTAAAAGATACCAAAATTGACAAGTTCAAAAACCGTTCTGAGCAGTGGAAAAAAATGTCTTCATAGGTGTATTGCTTCGAATGAAAAGAGTACTGTGAAGGTGACTTAAGTTTAAACATGTAAGAATAAACACACAATTTCTTATAAATAAATCCCAGGCCCAGGCTGGTGTGACTCAGTGGATTGAGCACTGGCCTGCTAAGTAAAAGGTTGCCTATTCAATTCCTAGTCAGGGCACAGCCTGGGTTGTGGGCCAGGTCCCTGGCTGGGGGTGTGCAGGAGGCAACTGATTGATGTTTCTCCTCTCCTACTTCCTCTCCTTCCTTCTCTCTAAAAGTAAATTTTAAAAATTCCCATTTTTTCTGGATCCCCCTTTGTATAAAAGAATAAACTTTAAAAATACTACAATACTATGCTCCATATAGTGATTAAATCAGTTCCAGTATGTTGAGTTGTAAATGTGAAAGAAAACTTGTCATTAGCATTTGTGTTTTGCATCATTACATGAAAAAATAAAAATATTTCTCTATTCTTTGAAAAAAAAAAAAAAAAGGTGAGTGTCAAGGGACTCCGATTTGGACATGGATTAACAGTGGTAGTGGAGAAATAACGTCTGTCGAAGACCTAGAGTTCAAGAAAGGATCCAGAAGAAATGGTAAATTCTATGTTAATTAAAGCAAACACTTTGGCATGAGATTAGGAGCTCTTAGATGCTAGGAGTGCAGAAAAAAAGAAGGCCCAAGTGCAGGCATTTACAGTGAGACAGATTCTGGTCAGAAAATGTTGAGCCCTGACAGGTGTGGCTCAGCTGGTTTGATGTCATTCCCCAAACTGAAAGGTCATTAGTTCCAATCCCAGTTAGGGTGTATGCCTGGGTTGCGGGCCCAGTCCCCAATCAGGGCGCATTTGAGAAGCAACTGGTTGATGTTTCTCTCTCAGATCTCCCTCTCTCTAATTAATTACTTAAAAACAAACAAACAAACAGTGAAATGTTATGGGGCCATCCATGCTGTTACGGTTCTTCTCTGGGCCACTGTCCCTGACCCTGTCCTGGCTCCCGAGTGGCTCATCAGCATGGCTGAAGTTCTATCTTTGGGACCCCACTACATGACAAACCTGACTGGTTCAATGTTGGGTAGACCTTGGGCACCTCTATCTTTTTAAGGATCTATTTTATTAACATAATGAACATGTTTTTAGAGTATGTGTAAATGACAGAACATCTGTTCAGGACGAACCTTTCCTGGGTGAAGTACTTGCTGACTGGACAAATTATATAACCCAATGTCTCAAATGTTATTATTAGCTATGGATTATCTGGATTTAATTTTGAGTTGCACTTCTTTCATATATTGGTACAATTAAAAATTTGTCTGGGTTTCAGCACTTAACAATCACACCACATACAGTACCACTTGGCTGAATGTTTGCTGCATTGCACAGAAAATATTGAGGCTTATTTCCTTAAACTACAAACTCAGTTCAACAGGAATGAATCTCAAAAGAGACAACCCAGAGGTAATACAGGTCATCCGTAGGGAGTTAAAAGCTCTTTGCAACATCCCAAACTAGGGTAAAATCGATGGTGGTAAGAAAATTTCTGACATCCAATTGGATATCACCATCCCAACGCATTCATACTGTATGAAAGATGTCTGTCTGTTTCCTCACTAACCAAGAGCCTATAGATGACTCAGTAAATATAAAATAAACCCATACCATAACATTTAACATTCTATCACATCTTCCCTTATTTATGTCCTTGCCTTCTGCCTATGGCAAACTAAAAATTCTTGGCCCTGGAAATAAAGCAGTTTTCTTTTTTACCCCTATCCAGAAATACTATTTGGATACCATGGAAAAGGCTAAAGAACCCTCAGAATACAGAATTCTGTTTGGAAGAAGATCTAATATATTCAAAATAAGTTTAAATTAAAGTCAGGTTTTTGCCCAAAAGAAGGAGGCTATCAATCACTACAGGAAATATTGAGCAAATACTAAATGCCCAGATCTAGTATTTCTCACAAAATGGGAACCTGGCCATATAGAAGTATGTGGATTTTTATTGTCTTCTAGTTGTTCTGAGTCCCAGAAATAGACAGACAGGTAGACAGGCGAAAGCACGGGAAAACCCAAAAAGGCTACTGTATGAAAGATGCTGAAATGCTCCACGTTCTACAACAGAATTTCAATGCTCTCTATGGGTTTCTAACTCTGGCTCTATTGAAAGCTTTTCCTTCCCTCTTTGACATGCAGGGTAAGAGGCTGTCAAGGAAAATAAGGCTCCTGAAAAAATATTTTAAAAAATATAAACACAAAAACCCTAATAATACTTTGCAAATAAAGAAGATGAGGGTCAACAAGGCAACTGACCAATGTTCACTCTTACATCAATGTTTCTCTTTCTTCCTCCCTTCCCCTCTTTCTATAATCAATAAACAACTTTGGGTGAAGATTAAAAAAAACTCAGACCTAATCCTGGACTGTCCTAAGATCCACAATAAATTTACATTTCAATAAATGACAGACATATACTAAACATTGTAGGCATTGTAATTCTATGCCTACAGAATGAATTTCATTTGTGGTTTTCTGGGGGCAAATAATATTAAGTAGATAAAAAATTAGGAAATTTAATGTTGAAGGAGAAAGAACAAAATATTAAGGAACCTAGGCAACAGTTTCATTTTATGTTTTCAGTAAAACATACAAAAACTGCAACATTTTTTGGCTTTAGCATCCTAGATGCATGTTACACATATGGCTAAGGAATGTTAGCAGTTGTGAAATTCAGGCATTGAATTTGCTTTTCCCCAATTCAGAATGCCCCATAGAGAGAGGCAACTACATTTAGAGAAGGGTTTCAAGCTGTCTTGTTTGTAAAGTCTACCCAGAAAATTTACCACGCCCCCCTCAAAAAACCCCTGCTGGATTAGAGATAGGAAGAGATTCTGGTGGATTAGATTTACAGCACTCATCCTGAACAAAGAACTCATGATCATTCTTTATTTATTTTAGTAATATGATGACTACCTAGAAGTGTGCAATATACAGGATAAGGAACTAAATTGTAGGACTGTATAAAACTTAAAACCACCCACATTCATTTACCAGTTAGTTTATTTTTCTGATGATGAATCAACTTTTAGGACTCTATAATATACTCTATAAAGCCTTAGAAAAATAAAGATCATCCCCTTCCTTACAAAATCCTTAACGTATTGCTTTTTTAAAATAATTATTAGCAGTGTAAGATTACTACTTCATCTCTACTTCCCAGACTCATTAGGACAAGGCAAGTGCACTATATCTAAAGAGAGCCCCACTGAAGGAAAGTTAATTCATTGCTTTGGCTGGTAGCGTTATCTGCTTTGACTAGAAATTTAAAGATGTAGGCAGCCCTATTTTAAATTGGACCTTTGACACAGTCAAGACTTATGTCAAACACAGTAGCTTAATGACCTCTCTTACAGCGACTTATGGTCACTTATAAGCATTCTCCATCATTTAGAAATAGATAACCTACTTATAATACAAACCAGAAAGTGTGGCCTGTTGACAGCATTCTGGAGCTAAATACAGTGCTAAACATAAAATATAGTGATTAAGTTGACTTCAAGTATTATTTATGTCTCTTGCTAAAAAAATTTTAAAAATTGCCACCAAATTCAAATAAACTCACTGCAAAATTCAGCAAACCAGCTCTGGCTTCCAAAGAACCTAAAAATTCTTTCTTCTTGCTACCCTTCCTAGACAGGAATAATCATGGTCCAATTTCCACTTATTACCAACTACTCCCTGCAGTATCAGGGCTAGAACAGAAGTCTTTGATATAATAAAACCCACAGAAGAATATGAGAATATCTATACGCTACTGACATTCAGGTACTTTAGACACCAGACAAGTAGCTTTCCAATATTCTTTAAAAAAATAAAAAAAGATTTTATTTATTTATTTTTAGAGAGGAGGGAAGGGAGGGAGAGAAACATCAGTGTGTGAGAGAAACGCCAATCAGCTGCCTCTTGCACATCCTGACTGGGGACTGGCCCTGCAACCCCAGCATGTGGCCTGACTGGGAATCAAACTGGAGACCCTTTGTTTCAGGGAAGGATGCCCAACCAACTGAATCAAACCAGCCAGGGTCCAACATTCTTGCACTAAAGATTTACTCTACTTATTTGTGATCATTTGTCATCACTTTCACTCTCTTGTTTTGATGTCCATGACTTCTCTCCCTCAGGTAACAAGCAACTACTCAGAAAACAAGAAAGCAGATAGAATATTATCAGAGAAATAACTAAAGAAACAAAAGCTGCCTTGCCTGCACAGGAAGATACAGCTATATCTTTCACCATAACCCAGGGTTATCAGCTTTGGTTGCATATTAGAATTATCTTAGGAGCTTTTAAATAGCCTCACGCTAAATAAATAAATAAAGATAGGTAGTAAATATTCTGATTCCTAGGCCCCATCCCACACTTATTAAATAAGAACCCCTGGGAGTGGAACCAGACATCAAGAGATTGCATATGTAGTCAAATTGAGAACCAGTACATTAACTCAGGATGAATAGCCACTTTCTAGTTTTTTACAGAGAGAAGTAATCTCAAATCTTATTTACCACATACAATTTCAGAAGACTTTTAAAGAGGTTCCTAGGGTCTGAGCTACTTAAATTAGGGAATTTCTTCCCTAGTAATGGGAGTAAGGGGTGTTCTATTTCATCAGTATAAGAAAGGAGTCAGAAATCCGTTGCATCTTCTCACACCTGCCAGGAGCTGCTTCCCCTCCTTTAGGGACAGTAAAATCACAACAATGTTTTGAGTTTCCATTAAGCAGGACTGATATTAAACACAGACATCTGATTCCTACAAGTTTAACGTCAAGGTGTCCTAGGTCCCCAAGGTTCCTTCTCCTACCTCCAGTAGGTCTATCATCCTGGTCATCTGGGAGTAGATAAGGACCCTATGTCCTTGAGACTTGAGCCGAGTCAGCAGGACATCAAGGGCATACAGCTTTCCACTGTCAGTGATGAGGCTCTCTTTGCCTAGGGAGAAGAAAAGGGGGGAGGTGGAAACTGTATTTAATTGAAGCAGCAAAATCACTCACTGCAAAGCTGTATGCAGCCAAAATTACTACAACCAGGATGCTTGTCATTGTAAGAGCAAGAAAGTATTCTAGAGAAGAATGCACTATTAAATCATAATCCAACAGTGTTCTGGGAAGAAAGATCCTGAAAGATGGAGGGATAGGTTTCTTCTCAACTGACAGTTCCTAATCAGACACAGGCATCTGAAAACTTCCCTGCTCTAATCCTTACTCAGGGAAAAGCAGGTATACATGGACATTTAAGCGTGATGTCCAAGTCATATCTGCTATAAGCGGCCTGAGAAACCTGTTGTTTCTTTGTCCATACTATCTCTAGATATCTGTTTCTGCTAGTTCTGTGGCTAAATCATTTACCTTCGGGAAGTATGACAGTGTCAAGAAACAAAGCCTGCTCTTGCCTGTCCCTGGAGACATTTAAAACACCAACAAATTCAAATAAACATAGCCTCTTATGCCTTAAAACAAAACAAAACAAAACAAAACAAACAACCAAACCCCCTTTTCCTTGATGATTTCAAATAGGTTGCCTGGTAAATGTCATTATCCTAAGCTGTAATTCAATAAAGACACTATAGGGCTTGTTCCGCTTTTTCGAAAGATTAGCTTTGGGTTTTTGTGAAATGGAAGCTGCTTTCACTCACTAACTTGTGCTGTCTCCTTCCTCTTCCCATTAAAAAAAAAAAATCATTTCAGCCAAACATCTTTAAAGAATACTTAACTCACAAATTTTCATCTTATCCATTCAGTATCATTTGACTCCCATCACATTTCAGGAAGTAGAGTTTCCTGTTTGCAGACTGGTCCATAAACATGCCCTAACAATTGCTGTTATTAAGAGGGGAAGAGATGAGGCTTAAGGGGCTGTGAGATTTAAGAGTGTATGGGGAAGTGACTGTGGAACACAAAATAGGAGAGAAAAGCTCAAGATATTACAATTAACCACTAAAAGTAAAAAAGAAAACTGTTAAGGAAACCATATTCTCTATCCTTAGTTTCTGGGTTTGAACCTGTGATTTTCTCCTCAAACTGCAGAGCAATCGAAGAGTTCTCTCAACAGTTATTTCTCAGTTCTTGCCACTATTTGCCAAGTGCACGATTATTGTATAAACTGAACAAGAACGGATGTGCTGACAGCACCTTAACAAATCATCAACCACTCTGTTTTGCTACAAAGCTACAGGTCTTGGATGTTTACTCCTCTGCACTGCAGCCTGCCTTTTCCCACCTTCGGAATGCTGCCAGGCCACATCTCTCCCTCCACGACCCCCTCCCTGACGCCGTGGCACACACCTTTGTTCAGCCTCTTTGTTTGGTCCTGTTTAGATTATCTGAAACGCGCTTCTTTTTGTTGGTCTCCTAACCAACACAATCAAATGACTGCAGCTGGGACAGAACCAATTGCTAAGCCCTCTCTCTGGCACCAGACAAGGAGTCCTGTATAAATTCCAAGTCTGATGAAGCACCAACGCTTTCATAGCAACTTCAAAGTTTTCTTGTCACAATTACCCTTCTCCTTCAATTGGATTTCCAAGAGTCCCTCAATTTTGATAGCTCCTAAACAATCCCCACAGAGCCACCAATCAATTTTAGACATAAAGTTTCTTTCTTTTCTCATTAAAAGCACAGCAAAGTTAAGAAGCCCATGTATTTTTCAGCCACTGAGCAGAGTGAGGAAGCTGAGCACATGAGGTTTCCACAGCCTCCTTATCTTCTCTCTCCATTCATGTATACTCCCTCAACACAAACATTTATGCATATACAAATCTGTTCTGTGTCTGAATTTTGAGAAGCTTCATTTCAAAATCATGATTCAATGGTTTTCACACATTTCTGCTTCCCACATCTACTTTATTTCAAAATCATAATTTGATAAATCAGAATGAACTGGTGCTAGGATTTGGAAAGCTCAGAGATGGCGATGTGCATAGGCTTAGGTGGAGAGAACTGATGCACTTAAGAAGCAAGAAGTGGTACCTATTGTTAGCCTGTTATTCTATAAGCAGAGGAGATGAAAAGGGGACAGACTGCATGTCCTTGGAATGCATTGAGGGAAAAGGGCTAAGATGAATGAGTCTTCAGCTATAGCCTTAAAACCTTTAAGCAATGAGCCCTGGCTGTTGGCACAGTGGATAAGGTGCTGACCTGTGGACCCAAAGGTCGCTGGTTCGATTCCCCAGCCAGGGCACGTAACCAGGCTGTAAGCCAGGTCTCCAGCTAGATCTGTGCCTGGAGGCAGGTGAAACACAACCATACACTGATGTCTCTCTCCCTCTCTACCTTCCCCTCTCTCTAAAAATAATAAATAAAATCTTAAAAACAAACAAACAAACCCTTAAGCAATGAACATTATTTCTGTTTCCCTGGTAAGCATGCTAAACAAAGGAAGTCAGCCTCCAGTGTCCGTCCTTAGAAAGACATGCAGAAAAATTGGTTTCTTTCTTTGTACACACTGGTACCTTCTGAGCCTGGCATCTGTTACCCAATTTTTTTAGAAACTACCGAAGTTGCACTGGACAAAAGCACAACTTACTGCTAAGCAGGGCATAGAGCCAAGAAGAGCACCATTTCCTAGAAATTAGGCTGATTCTGCCAAACCTGTGACCAGCCCCTTCCTTAAAACAGGAGCTCAAAAAATGTTGAAATGAATAGATCTACTTTATTGCAATCTTTCCTTTAATTCTGTGGTACAGTCTTACAGTATTTTCACTTAGATATAGGCTCTTACTGACCAGGGAAAGATCTTGCTCAGAGACAAAACAAAGGTATCCTATGGAAGTAAAATCAGGGTAATGTTAAAAGGTATCTCCTTTATTCAAAAAGAGGAGACTAGACTTTTGAAGGGGTTGCAGATCCCTCTCCCAGTGAAACATGGAGACATATTCAATGTGTGAAATCCAGATTTTGGTTAGTCTTTCAAGAAATGTAATAGAGCCAACCTTTCCCAGGGAAATAGAAAATGTAAAAGTACAGAGAAAATGAGAGAAAATATAGGTCCCAGTGCTCCCCCGCCCTTTCACTGCCCTGCCCCAGTCAGTCTACAGAGCACAATAGGGTCAGTGAGGAGCTGGTTGGTTCTCACAGTAAACAGCCAGTGAGGCTGGTGCTTTTTATCGATGCAAAAAGAACTCAGACACTTCCTGCTATTTAAACAAGGTCCATTTTTCTTTCAAAGAACAGGAAAAGCCACAAGAGATTCCCACAGCGCCAGCAATAAGTCTTCTACTCCTGCACTGGGAACTAAGCTTCCAGAATGAAGAAGGGGAAAGAAGAAATAAGGTGTTGTCTTGCTTCTTTCAAACTGTGTTCATCTTCTGTCTGGGATTCTGTGGTTTCCCTACTGCTGGATTCCATCCCTCTATTTCCACCAATATACAGGCATTCTTCATACTTCAGGTTTCCCATTTTTTTCCCCAACAACGTACACTCACCCAATGCTTTTGCGTGTTTTAAGTTACCTATGAGGCCATTTACAATACTGTTCTCATATACCCCAAATGGTATCTTCCAGTTCAAAGCATATCCAAAGCTCCTAGAACAGGTCAACCTCAAGTCTCTTGACACTCAACCCCTGAATCCAAGCACCTCTTAGAAACAGCAGATTCTCTCTTTTGAATGCTTAGCTCTAGTTTACTTCTCCTACATGCCTGTAAGATGAATACAAAAGTATCAGAGTATTCAGACAACCAAAACTAACATGGTAGGTCTGAGCTACTACTCCAGTTTGCCAGGTGTAAGCAAAACATGAGCCTATGAACCCTGTGCTCAATTTCCTTAAAAGTAGTCTCACTAAAGCAAAGATGAAAACCTAGTTTCCTTCCAATCCACAACCATGACCCCGGGAGGTCTGGGAATCCGCTAGCATTTTGGCACAAAACACACTGTTTTTCTTCTGGTTATCATTCAGATCTCTAGTGCTTTGTGCAGGACACTATTTATGCAACTTGAGCTAGGCTTTCTGCGAGTGACGACATTCTCATTCATCCCAGTGGCAGTGGCACAAGAAACTGTACTCACTTGACCTGAAGTCTTTACCTACCAAGTTTATTTCTACCTCCTCCCCTTTCTCAGCTGTAAGTTTATTCAAAGGAATATTTAAGCACAAATCTAAAACACATTTTTTTGTACTCAAGTCACAAATTACTTAAACTTACCTATAAATTACTTAAGGCAGAAGAGGAAACAGGAACCTCTTAACTCTAAATTCCAAATCTCTGAAACCACCACATGGAGCATCTCCATAGTTCTCTCCTTGCCAAAGCTGGGAACATATTTCAAGAGAACAGAGGACTCACCCGGAATCCTGATGAAAGACCAGCCATTTTGAGGCCTGATGCTCCACAGTCCTCCAGCAGGCTCTGGGAAGAACTGGGATTGTCGATTTAGCCAATCTGCTGCCAGGTCTGGGGCTCCATTCAACAAACACTGCTTGGCTGCCAGACTCCCTCCTTCCTTCAGCACTCGTCGCTCATATTCTGCACTTCTGTCATTGCAGTAAGAATCCAAGGGCACTGCGGTGACCTGCAGTCAGAGTCAAATAAGATGGTTCTTTCGCATTTTCTACATCCACTAAGCCTTTTGGGAACCTCAAGTTTGATATCAGATTAATGTGGATAATTTTTGGGTTAGTGGTTTTACCTTTCCTATTCTAACAAACTAAACTCTCCCTAATAACTAAGTGACAGCCTTCCCAAGTAAAAGGTCAACCTCTTATAACATGGACATACAACAAAACTAAAGATCTAAACAGTGCTTGAGTTCACAGATAAACTGAAATACCAGATCAGAAATAACTCTCTCTCTCTCTCACACACACACACATACAGTCTGTCCTGAAAGTACTGGCCATGCAAACTGTTTTAATTATATTGACATTGGCTTGATACTTTTGGGACAGACCTTGTGCATGTTTGCTTTAAACCTCCCTTCACTGCTGGATGTTGCTTTTGGCAAAGTTGTATTTGCCACACATAGCCATACATAAGATGGTGAGGACAGTAAAGGAACTGAAGCTGCTTTAGCCATCATTAAGAACTAGAGTACTGGCTTGGTGCATTTGAAGTTCTCTTTAATGATGTTGAGGCAAAGCTCCTACATTTACCAACACTTCTTTCTCCTATTCCCTGACCAAGTTGCTGACTAACAAACCTTTCGGAAAATAAGAGAATCTTTCCTTCAGGCCATTAGCTGGGGTGGGGGTGGAGAATCAACTGCCACAAGTAGTAGATTCATTTCTTGGTTAGGGTAGAGGCTACGTGCATCTTCTTATCTCACTACTAGGTGCAACACTTAAATGCTGTCCCCCAATAGAACAGTAGGCTCCTGTCCATTCTTGGCCTTCTTTAGCAATCTCTGGTTTATTCCCATTCTAATAAGCAGCTGTGTGTTCAGATGGAAGGAGCCAATAGAACTAGGTTTTCAACAAGCACCCTACTATATTAGGCTGAGCCTTGAAAATATTGGCATAAATGGCTAGTGAGTTTATAATGGAGCTGCAAGTGTCTTTGCTGGGGACGAGAGGATACCAATGCTAGAGAAACAGCATCATATACCAATAACCACAGAATATGCTACTCTGGCTTGCATGAAAAACTGACCTGAACTGCCTAGCATGCAGTGCCATCTATAGTCAGGAGGCAAAACTACAGAGGATGACAGCAAGCTGGGCCCCTAGAGCTCCAAAACCCAGACAGGGTTACACAGAAATTGGTTTAACCAGACAGTACTAGAAGGTTTTTTTTGTTTTTTGTTTTTTTTTTTTAAAGATTTTATTTAATTATTTTTAGAAAGAGGGGAAGGGAGAGAGGCAGAGAGGGAGAGAGACATCAATGTATGGTTGCTTTTCAATTGCCTCCAGCCACAGATCTGACTGGAGACCTGGCTTGCAACCTGGTTATGTGCCCTGGCTGGGGAATCGAACCTGTGACCTTTGGGTTCGCAGGCCGGCACCTTACCCACTGTGCTACCAGCCAGGGCTAGGAGAAGGTTTTGATAATCACACCCACTGAAAGTTGAGTATAGGCAATTAAACACTGAACTACAATGTGGACAAAAATGGGGTCTCTCTCTGCTCTGGTCTGTCCTGGTAGTGGCCCAGCAGATATTGGACCAGAGTAGACAACTACCATGTAGGGAATAAGTCCCAGAACCTCACAATCAATAGCTGCTAACTGCATAAAAAATGATTAACCCTTTCAATACTGCAGGGATATACACGTCCCAGAAGATATTTGAAAAATACTGTACAAAATCACACTACTTTATAATATACTGGGATGGGATTAGTTGTGATTAGTTAGTAGTTGACACTTAAAAATTAATTTTAATTCTCTTGATTAGTCAAAAGTTGTATTGAAAGGGTTAAAGAAGCAGTGGTCTGGACTAGAGAAGAATGACCAGTTTTATCTATCTCAACACACACACTCTTGAATGAGTCAAGTATAATCTGGGACAGACTAATACTTGCCAAATTTATAAAGATAACTGCTTTGGGTTTTCTTCTGTTGTTGTCCATTTGTAGAGCAGAATTTACATTGGAATTACATATACTTTGTGCCTATAGTCTCCAGATGAAAAATCCAGAGCGAGAAACTCAGCCTAAAGAAACAGGGTGAACAGTGACATAGGGGAGAATGTTTCTCCTGCCGGGGATTCATTTCTAGGAAGCCTTACTATTTTAAAAACAAACCAACTTTTCCCAGTTACAAACTTTCACCTATTTTCCAATTTGCATTTTGCTGATATCCTTCCAAGTTCAGAACTGAAACTGGGAGGCTTGCAAGACAAAGTTCTTAGTGAAATATTTTTTAATGTTTTTATAAGCTTCTTTGGCAGGAGCCCTGAATCAAGATATATGCAGGATCATAGAATGTCATGCTGTAAATACGTAAGCACTAACTCATGAGGTCTTGAAGGGAGCAAGTAAACAAGTCCATTTCTACTCAAATCCTGCTTTCCAAATCACTTCTATCTTAAGTTTCCACTCAAGTGGCCTTTCTGATTGCTCAGAAACAGGGGCAGATGAAGCATGACATACTATTTTCTCCTCCCCACAAATGGAAATGCATACTCCCTTCGGTACCTCTTTCTTGCTTCATTAACTTCATAAATTATAGCATCTTCAGAGGCTGCCTCCGCAAGCATGCAGAGCGTCCTTCCTGAGAACGTGTGTATTCCTGCTCTAGCTCTAGGAAGCGTGACAGCGCCAAGCTCTACATTTTTTGTAAGAGGAATTCTGGGGTCTTAGCTTATGACCCCTGCTGAATTAATTTCTGCTAATGAGAAAACAGCTGCCATAATATCTTCCTTAATGGCAGTTCCTCTTGAACTGACCCTGAAGTTTTCAGAGCATGTGCCAAGAAAATTAACTTGTCTTAATTTAAGGCCAAGGTTGAGACTTCAAAGGAAATAATTTTCTCTCCATTACAGATGAGTGAACAATCAATATAATTAGGGTATCTCATGAAATGTTGCCTTACTCACACTCCAGGCCTGATTTGAAAGATAAGAATTTGTGTATGTGAGGATAAAATATTCAGTCCTGGCTGGCGGCACTGTAGATAAGGTGCTGGCCTGCGAACCCAAAGGTCGCTGGTTCCATTCCCAGCCAGGGTACGTAACCAGGTTGCAAGCCAGGTCTCCAGCAAGGTCTGTGGCTGGAGGCAGGTGAAAGGCAACCAGACATTGATGTTTCTCTCTCTCTCTGCTTCTCTCCCTTCCCCTGTCTCTAAAAATAATAAATAAAATCTTCAAACAAACAAAAAACCTGGCTGGTGGCACAGTGGATAAGGCGCCAGCCTGCAAACCCAAAGGCTGCTGGTTTGATTCCCCATCCAGGGCACATAAACAGGTTGCAAGCCAGGTCTCCAACCAGATCTGTAGCTGGAGGTAGGTGAGAGGCATCCATATGCATTGATGTCTCTCTCCCTCTCCTGCCCTCATAGCTATCATGTTATTATTCTCATTTTCAGGTTTAGCACATGCTATGTGAAGAAACTCTACAAATAAGTAAGAAAGGAGAGACTGAGTATGATGCTGGACAGGAGCCCTTCAGTCAAATGATATGTCCTTTAAGAAAACAACAGTACCACGCATGACAGTTTAAACTTCTGGCTCCTCATAAAACAATACTCTGTGAGTATGTCTAGAGATTGGGGTTGCTTTTCAGGATGGTTGACTCTAGAGCTTGGAATGGTACAACCAAAAACTTTTATGTCCATAAATACAATTACAGTTTAAGGAAGCTTACTTTTCATTGGCTCTATAAAACAATGGGAATATGAGAAGTAAAAATGCCTTGAATGATGCTCTCAAAAATTAAGACTTCCTCTTATCAGGCCTCTCAGTGCACATATTTTATTAGGAGACTGAGAAGTAAACCACAAAATTACAAAGCTTCAAGGCTACCTTCTATGGAAGCACTTGGCTTTAGATGTTTCCTAGAAAACGTGCACTTCGGCATCAACTTAAGCTTCAAAGACCAAGAGTGCTTTGGAAGAAATGAATACATGCAGAGTCTAAATCCTTTCTGGACAGTCGATATAAGTCAAATAAAGGTGACAGTGGCAAGGGAATCAAATTCATGTAACAGAGGACCAGCAGGAAATCTAGGAGGGCTGGGGTCAACAGGACTCAATACTATCATATTGTTTCCATTCATCATCTTTCTTTGGACCCTCTGCCAGATTCTGATCTTTGATAACTTTATAATAAAGATTCAAGGTAATATAAATAATGGTTCAAAAATACCACTAAGGAATTTTCAAGACTGCCTTCTTTGAATAGGACTGTGAAAACAGAAAACTTGCTAGGATGAATGGAGAAAACAAAAACACACACAGAAAGGTAAGAAATATCAGCCTTTTAGAGTCGTCTGGCTAACTGGAAGTTGACCCTTGAAGCAAAAGGAAACAAGATGGAAAAACAGAGAAGACTTGAACTTTACTTAAACCACAGAGTCTGGTTGCATCTCTGCTGTCTGTCTTCCCTTCATATACTTCTTTGAGGTTGTATGAGAGGTTTTGTCTGGCATTGATCAGTAAGGACTGGAAAGTGAGAAGATGTAAGCAAAGTGAACCACCAGTGTGCCAAGGGCAGCCTTTGCAGCAATGCTGTCAACAACCACCATCAGAGTGCCCTATTTTGATAAAGGAAGAATCCAATAGCTGTTTACAGTTAAACTGTAGCAGACTACCTGCCCCCCAATCCCCCAGGTCTATAAATAAGAATACAAATGCTGAATGGCAAATACTGCGCAATAGTCACTTTTCATATTTGTGAACTATAGTCCAGGCAGAATTGCTGAGGAAAGTGACAGAACATCAGGCTAGGAAGTTTCTTGAAGCCTGTGTCTTATTTCCTTTTGTTATTTGGAGACTGTACTGAGGTGAAAAGGCTAGATCAAATCTCAGGGCCAATCTGGCCCCTCCTCTGAAAACCCCTCAAAAACCTCAACGCAGGTGACAAATGGTTCCCTCTCCTTTTCAAACAGTCCACTGTCCATGACCCTGTTGGGTGTTAATCCACCTGACAGATGGCTTGCTGTCATGGTAGATTAGAGCCCCTGGCTAAATGAGAAGAACTAAGTAAAGAGACAAGGTCAGGGGGAAAAAAAACCACTCCTATCTACCATACAATTATTCTTAAACTAATAAAATTCAAAGTGAGAAGTGTTATCTTGGGAAAGCCAGGACTATGGGGTGGATGCTCTTTCTAAATACTAAGTATTTATATGTATCTCGAAGTTCAAATAGCTTAAAAACAGTTAAGAAATGGATCCTTTGAAAGTTGGTTCATTTCTTTTTTCTTTTTAATTTTTAAAAAGATTTTATTCATTATTTTTCAGAGGGAAGGAGGAAGAAAGGGTGAGAAACATCAATGTATGGTTGCCTTTCACCTGCCTCCAACCACGGACCTGGCTGGAGACCTGGCTTGCAACCTGGTTATGTGCCTTGGCTGGGAGTTGAACCAGTTACCTTTGGGTTTGCAGGCCAGTGCTCAATCCACTGAGCGACCAGCCAGGGCTCATTTCTTTAAATATTCTATTTTCTTTCTTCCCTCTCATAGCACTTACTCGTGGACTAGCCATGCACAAAAAAGATGGCAGCTCAGTGGGCAGGCAGCAACGAAGCGAGGAGGTAGCTGATCTCCGCTGATGGATGACCTGGTCTGAGTAGCCATTCACTGCTTTACAGTGGCTGCTGAAAACCAGAAACTACAAAATAAAAAGACAAATTAGTGCCATTGATGACTATATTTAATGCAATCAAAATGGGGGAAATGTCACATGTTAAAAATGATGTAAAGACATTCTCCCTAGTAAATATTCATTCTAATGAACACCACTTAGAACCCAATGTATACTATAGACAAAGTCCATGCTAATTTCAAAATGTGGTTTTATTAATGTACCTTAAGCAAGTATCATTCCTATTTTTCCTAGAAGAGATACTGTTAATTATAGATGGTTATAGCAAATCCTTCATTAGACAGAGCACTATGTATGAGTATGAGGTATATCCAGAAAAAGTCCAGCTGTTGTTAATGTAACGAGAATGGTTTGCATGAAATCAGCCAAGGAGAGTAGACTGGAATGCGTGTGAACAATGATTTCACTGTACTAGTCACTGAGGGTGGTAGATACTGTTGAGTGAGCATGAGTCTGTGTGGCTGTCACATTCAAAATGACTGAGTAGAGCAACAAATTTGCATCGTTTTGCATTATGCTTGAATATTCCTCCACAAATACTCGGATGATGCATAAGACTGCAGTTATGGGCAACTGGTGATTGGCAGCTTCAGCACAGTTAAGTGCCTTCATATGCATCACATCTCCTGTTCAGTGTTTTTGGAGAAACATCAAATCACCCAGGTGACTCAGCCCCACTATAGCCCAGAATTGGTACCATTCGACTTCTGGCTTTTCTCAAAACTAAAATAACCTTTGAAAGGGAAGAGATTTCAGACCATTGATGAAATTCAGGAAAACACCACAGGGCAACTGATGGAAATTAGTAGAACTGTGTCAGGTTCCAAGGTACCTACTTTGAAGGGGACAGAGGTGTCATTGTCCTATGTACAATGTTTCTTGTATCTTCTTCAATAAGTGTCTCTATTTTCCATATTGCATGGCTGGATATTTTCTTGACAGACTTGGTGGTATGCTTGTGGGGGGGAAGTTTGGTTCATTTGTTATATATACCATGGATGCAAATTCATGTCTTGAGTTAAAAACAATGATGACCAACAATGTTTCTTTTCAATTTTTAAGGCAAATCTGTTTAGCACCACATTTGTACATATACTAACATAGTGCAGTGTAGTTGTAGCAAGGTTAGCTGTTTTATTTATATGTGACATCAATACAAGTGTCCAGGATGAAGAAACAGTATCTCTTTAGTTCCTCTACCTGACCACCACTTAAAAAAATAAAAATTCTTCATCTGTATTACTGGATCAAAAATACATTTTCAAAGATTCTACAGCTCATGTTAAAGCTTTGGTGTACAGCTATTCATATGAGATACTTAAGGATGGAATATTCACATACAAAGAATTTATCAGTAGGGTTACAGTTGTTCTATACTGCAGGTAGGTGCAGTTCTTTCTTCAGGATTAGAAAAAATGTATTTATTTTTAAAGAGGGGATGGGAGGGAGAAACATCAATGTGTGGTTGCCTCTCATACGCTCCCAACTGGGGACTTGGCCTGCAATTCCAAGCATATGCCCTAACTGGGAATGGAACCGGAGACCCTTTGATTCACAGAGCAGCGCTAAATCCACTGAGCCATGCCAGCTAGCACAGTATTAGACATTAATATATATATATATATATAATATATTATATATAATATATTTTATATATATATATATATAAAACATTCATTATTTTTAGAGAAAAGGGCAGGGAGAGAAGCAGAAAGGGAGAGAAGCATCAATGTATGATTGCCTTTCACATGCCTCCAGCTAAGGACCAGGCTGGAGACCTGGCTTGCAACCTGGTTATGTGCCCTGGCTGGGAATCGAACCAGCTGACACTTGGGTTCACAGGCTGGTCCTCAATCCACCAAGTCACACCAGCCAGGACTTAGATATTTTGTTACTGGATCTTCATTCATGATTGTTTTATTGGTTTCTTAGACAAGGTAGGTTGACAACCATAGAGAGGAAGATAACACACAATGTAATCAAATTTGTATGTTGTTAAGAAAACTGTAGATGAACAGTAACCAGCATCCTCTTCAGGAGAATAATAGCTACAATTCCAGTACCAAAAACGGAAATATCAAATCTCTTCAAGGCTTCTTTGTTCAACACACATCTTTTCCCAAAGTAAATAGATTCTTCAGGATCATAATTTGAGAGAAGCCACCTCAAGCTGTCTACTAGGACACAAGTATCATAACCTGCTTCTATGAAATAATCAGGATCTTCTGATAATGGTTATGAACAAAACAAAAGGCTTTAACTGTTTCCAGTAGAACTGAGCTATCTTCATTAGGTTCTAATCACACCGTAGACAAATCTTTACACTTTAATACAACAGTGGGTCCATATAGCTTTAATTTGTTTGACCCTTTTCTCTAGATAGTGAGGTCCTTGTTATTACCCACAAAAGAATTTAAAAATTCTGATAGTTTTCAACATTATTTGTGCACTCATCTTTATACTGGTTGGTATCTATCCTTTGGGTTGGCCAAAAATTGTTTAGTTTTTTCCATAAAAGACACATTTTTCATTTTTGCCAGCAACTTTATTGACTTGGATATTTTGAATATGTTAGCTATCTCTTGCTACTGGCTTCTAACGTACAGAGACAAGGCATGCTGCTAAACATTTTCTAATGCATAAGACAGGCCCACAGCAAAGAATTATTTGGCCACAATGTCAATAGTACCAAGGAATTTCGCAAACCATTTTTGACACATTGGATCGGTCAAGGCATCTTCTCTATACACTGCAAAAATCTTTTGTGTGTGTTTTAGTTGCGTTTTTACCTTTCTTAAAATAATGAAGCATACATAATACACCAAAAATGTTGCATATCTTCTTCCATTTTCAGTATTAAAATAGCTGCACAAAAATTTACCAATTTTGTTTTTTTTTAAATGCATGCTGATATGACAGTTGTTCCAATATAATCTAACAAAACTGTTTCTGGTGAAGTTAAAGACAACTAAGCACTAACAGAATCATACAGAAAAAATTAAAACTTTTGGCCAATCCAATCCATTGAAATTCATCTATCTCTCTACAGACTTATGTCTATTATCATTTAAATGCTTAGTGTGGGAATTATTATGAAAATTATTGAACAAGGTGTTACCCAACCTTTCTAACACTGAAAACTGAATATCAAGGAAACTTAAAAACCCCATTAATCGTATACAAATAAAGGTAAAAAAAGTAGCCAATTTTCTTTTTATCGTGAATGTGTATTTTTGATGATCAGCAGCAGCAGCAGCCCTTGATCTCCTGAGAGTGGAAAGAAAAGACGCAAGTCTAGCAACCACTGTTCACTACAGTACCAGCAGTAGTATAGGGCTGTTAGCGGATGTACACTTGTACCCAGGTGGCTCAGGTAGCAGCAGTAACTGACCTAAGGACTTCTGTAATTTTTAGTAACTTCTAGAAATCTCATCAAGTCACCCTCATTTTAAGTATTTTCAAATGGCAAAAGCCAACAAGAACTTATTTTAAAAATGTTTTTAGTTTTAATTTTTAAAGATTTTATTTATTTTAGAGAGAGAGGGAGGGAAGGAGAAAGAGAGAGAAACATTAGTGTGAGAGACATTGATCGGTTCCTTCTTGCACACCCTCAACTGGGGACCTGACCTACAACCTAGGCACGTGCCCTGACTGGGAATTGAACCAGCAACCCTTTGGTTTGCAGGCAGGCACTCAATCCAATGAGCCACACCAGCCAGAGCAAAAGCCTATTTTTTTAAGGAATTTAACAGATTTTGTTTATTTTTAAAGAGAGAAGGGAGGTAGAACAGAGGAAGAAAGGGAGAGGGGAGAGAGAGACAGAGAGAGGGTGGGAGGGTGGGGAGGAAGAGACATCAGTTGTCTCTACAACCTAGGTACATTCCTTGACCAGGAGTTAAACTGGCAGACCTTTCACTTTGTGCAACCACGTGCAATCAATTGAGCCATGTCAGTCAGGGAAGAACTTATTTTTTACTTCAATTGTATTTCCTTCACTTATTTTCTCTTCAACATTATAGTTAGTAGTAAGAAAGGGTTACAGGCCCTGGCTGGTAGCACAGTGGATAAGGCACTGGCCTGCAAACCCAAGGGTCGCTGGTTCGATTGCCAGCCAGGGCACATAACCAGGTTGCAAGCCAGGTCTCTAGCCAGGTCTGTAGCTGGAGGCAGATGAGGAGTAACCATACATTGATGTCTCTCTCCCTTCCCCTTTCATTAAAAACAGTAAATAAAATCATTAAAAAAATTTTAATTCTTATTAAAAAAAAAAAGACAGGGTTACAACTTTCACTGTAGAACTCCTTTTAACACAATGTCATTTGTGATACCTTTGTGGAAAAGCCACATCAATTCCATTTCCAAAGGTGGTCATTCCCAAATGAGAACATGTTCATTTGTCTTATGAGCTGTATTAAGATGGTGGTCTCACTGGAAGTCACTAACTAGGTCAAGGTGATTTATAGCTTCCTGACTATAGATTTAAAAAAATTCACTAGCTCAAAATGTTCAACATAAATAGGCTTGGCTTTAGAGAGTCTATGACTACCTCCAGAAGATTTCACTTAATTTATATTTTTTTAGATTATTTTCTCTTAACATTGGTTTCATCAAAACTTCCTTTATACAAATATGTCCTTGGTACCATACTACCCACTTTCTTTCTTTCTTTTTTTTTTTAAAGATTTAATTTAAGCCCTGGCTGATGGCTCAGTGAAATGGTGCAGGCCTGGGAATCTAAAGGTTACTGGTTCGATTCCCAGTCAGGGCAACATAACCAAGTTGCAAGGCAGATCTCCAGCCAGGTCCCCAGCTGGAAGCAGGTGAAAGGCAATCATACATTGATGTTTCTCTCCCTTTCTTACTCCCTCCCTGCCCTTCTCTCTAAAAGTAATAAATAAAATCTTTTATAAAAATAAATAAAACACTGTGCCCTGGCTGGTGGCACAGTGAATAAGGCGCCAGCCTGCAAACCCAAAGATTGCTGGTTCCATTCCCAGCCAGGGCACATAACCAGGTTGCAAGCCAGGTCTCCAGCCAGCTCTGTAGCTGGAGGCAGGTGAAAGGCAACCACACATTGATGTCTCTCTCCCTCTCTCACTTCCCCTCTCTCTAAAAATAATAAATAACATCTTCTTAAAATAAATAATGAGTCCATACTTTGCTCTTCATGTCTTAATAAAATTAAAGAAAAATACCTATTTTAACATTAAGTCTTCATTACTTGGAAACTGATTTTGCTTTCCTCCTTAATTACACATCAAATTTATATAGAAAAAAGGTCTCACTTTCAATGACAGGGCATAATGTCTATAGATCAAGTGTTAAGATTATATGGATTCTATATTCACAGATATTTTAAATGACCAAACAAGGGAAAAATAAAATACAGATAAACCCTGAACATAGTGGTTTCCCACAGCTTTCTACAAGAGATGTTGGCAACTCTCATGATCTAAGAAAAAGATGATAGATAAATACTGTAGTTGCAAATAATAATTTAGCCTAAATGTTTTTGAAAACTTCTGTTAGGGGATTCATCAATGGTCAGTGAAAGTTCTCTAAGCATTGAATAGAGAATACTGTTTAAAAAAAAAAAAAAAAAAAATATATATATATATATATACACACACACACACACATACACTATTCTTATCAAAATAAATAAATGTGTTTAGGTCCTTTTGTATGTTTAAAAATAATTTTTTAAAAATTATCTTTAGGGAGAAGGGAAGGGAGGGAGGCAGAGATAGAGAAACATCAACGTTTGTTGTCTTTCACCTGCCTCCAGCTATGGATATGGCTGGAGACTTGGCTTGCAACCTAGTTACGTGTCCTGGCTGGGAATGGAACCAGCGAACTTTGGGTTCACAGGCTGGTGCCTATCCACTGAGCCACCAGCCAGGGCTCTTTTGTATATTTTAAACCTCAAAATCTGAAATACCCCCTATTTCATGACATAGTTAGCTTCCTGGAGTTGTAGAGTATATTAGCTTTCAATACATATGATGCCTAAGTAGACCATTACAACAGTTTCACTGAGACTGAGATAGGAAATGAAATCAATGCCATTACTGTATATCTGTCAATCATCATTCTAAACATAATATTTAACTGGTTTAAGTAAAATCCGTTCTTCCTCCCCAAAAGACAGCTAAATGGTGTATTTCCTAAAAATTCTGGATTCTTTTTACTTTTCAAAAACAAGATTAAAAATAGAAAAGATTCATGCGTGTGAGACTTATATTCTTTAATTCCCATAAAACTGTATAAGGAGGAAATAAAATTGTCATTATTTTCAGATGACATGACAGTGTACAAAGAAAACCCTACTGACTCCACCAAAAATCTACTCAATCTAGTAAGTGAATTTGGCAAAATAGCTGGACACCAAGTCAATATCCAAAAATTGAAGGCATATTTGTACACCAACAATGAAACATCAGAGATAGAAACTGTCTTTTTTGAAATATTATTTTACCAACCTAGAGAAAAGAAATATTCCTTTTCCTACTGATACCACCACTGTCTGGAAGGATTTTCTTCACAACCACCAAATTACACAAAAATTTTACCTTGTGTAATTTTGAGATCATTTTGAAGTACAAGTATAATTTCTAATACGAACTGTTAAGATATTATATACCTTTTTCAATATCTCCTGTTTTCTATAATATTTAATAAATACTTCTTACTCAAAAACAAAAAGGAAAAAAAAAAAGAACAACTGTATAAGGAGCTGTAGTCAAAGCCCACAGTGGATAGGGAGATGCATATGAATAAATTTATAAGAGTTTTGAACTAAGTACTATCCTTTCTTGAAATTCTCATCAGCTAAGTAGGGTGGAACACAATGAAATTAAGTGGAACATGGTATCAAAAGAGGAAAAATATAGGCTAAGCATTCAGGTCAAGTAAGAGATTTTTAAAAGGGCCAAAACTTTGTTCAAAACACCCTTAAGTATCATTTGATCTGTACCTTTAGCCTTGTTCTTAGTTCCTTGAGGTTTATGTATTATCCCAAAGCCAGTATTACGAGTGGTACTTCCCTAAACTCTGTAACACAGAATTCAAGTTTCATATTCACTGCCAGCTAAGAACAAGGAAGACGTTAAGATTGGGTTAAACTGCTGAAAATGATTAAAGTAGTATGTGATCTGAGATAGCTTACCAAGAACAACATGACAACACGCTGCTAAATCACCACTCATGATCTGACCTCAAAGGAATTAGAACAAAGCCTTTACCTTGTTCTGATGATAGGAAGCTATATTTAGAAGGCAAGCTGCTGTAATAATACCTACTACTGTTTATAAAACAAATGAAGGCACAAAAGGGAACAGGATGACGGATTTTCTGTCTTAAAGAGAACAAAGCAGAGTCTGGGAAAATTAATTTAATTACTTCGGTCACTCCAAAAAGATTTTATTAAAAATTACCATTTGAATAGTACAAGTCTATTATTTTTAAAAGTACATTTTACTGATTATGCTGTTACAGTTCCAATTTTTTTCCTTTTGCCCCCCTCTGCTCAGTATTCCCTTTTCCCTGCAGAAATCCCATCACCCATCCCCTTTGCTCATGTTGTACATGTAGTTACATGGGTTGTGCATGTAAGTTTTTTGGCTTCACCCTTTTCTATGCTACTCGTAACATACCCCTATATATTTTGTTCCTACCAATTATGCTTCTTGATCCCTGCACCATTTCCACCTTTCTCCCCCTTCCTCCTCCCAGCTGATAACCCTCCACATGATCCCCACCTATAACTAACTCTGTTCCTGATCTGGAGTTTGCTTAGTTTTTAAAAAGATTCAGTTGTTGATAAATTGCACTTGTTGTCATTTTAATGTTCATAGCTTTGATCTTCTTTTCCTTAAATAAGTCCCCGTACCATTTCATGTAATAATGGCTTGGTGATGATCAATTCCTTTAGCTCTACCTTATTTGGGAAGCACTCTATCGCCCTTCCATTCTAAATGATCACTTTGCTGGATAAAGTAAACTAGGTTGTAGGTCCTTGCTTTTCATCACTTTGAATACTTCTTGTCAGCCCCTTGCCTGCAGTTTCTTTTCAGAAATCAGCTGACAGTCTTAATGGGAATTCCTTTGTAAGTAACTCCACTTTTTTCTTGCTGCTTTTAAGATTCTCTATCTTTAACCTTTGGCATTTTAATTACGATGTGTCTTAGTGTGGTCCTCTTTGAGCCCAACTTGTTTGGGACTCTGCTTCCTGGACTTGTATGTCTGTTTCCTTCACCAAATTAGAGAAGTTTGCTTGCATTATTTTTTCAAATAACTTTTCAATTTCTTGCTGCTTCTTCTCCTTTCTGGCATCCCTATGATTCAGAATGTTAGTTTGAAGTTGTCCCTGAGGTTCCTAATCCTCCCCACCCCCATTCTTGTTTCTATTCCGGGATAATGTTTATTTCTTCCTTTTATTCTTAATTGTTGATTTGAATCCCAGCTTCTTTTCCATCACTGTTGGTTCCCTGTATATTTTTCTTGACTTTGCTTTGTATAACTTTCACTTCTTCTGTTTTGTGGCCATACTCAATCATTTCTCTGAGCATCCTGATCACCAGTGTATTGAACTCTGCATCTGAAAGGTAGGATACCTCTCAGTCTTGTTGATTTTTTTTCTGGGCTTTTGTTCTACTCTTTCATTTGGGCCATATTTCTTTGCCTCCTCTCTTTGGCAACCTCCCTGTGTTTGTTTCTGTGTATTAGGTAGAGCTGCTTTGACTCCATGTCTTAGTAGTGTGACCTAATGTAGTAGGTGTCCTGTAGGGTCCTGTAGCAGAGCCCTTCTACCACCCAAGCTGGGTGCTCAAGGTGCATCTTTCTTTCTTTCTTTCTTTCTTTCTTTTTTTGGTTTAAGCAATAGATATTTATTTCACTTACTTCTCAGTTCTAGAGTCTGGGAAGTCTGAAATCAGGGTGCCAACACGGCCAAGTTTTGTTGAAGGCCCTCTTCCTGGTTTGCTGTCTTATTTCTGTATTCTCACTTGGCAGAGGGAAGCAGCTCTCGTGTCTCTTCCTGTTCTAATAAGGGCACTAATCCCATCACGGGGACTCCCCCTAATGATCTCATCTGAATGTCCTAATACCATCAGTTGGAGGTTAGGGCTTTAACACAGGAAGGGCTGGAGACGCTCAAACATACAGTCCATAACATAAGCATATAATGAACTTCCAAGTACTCTTACTCCACTTCAGCAATGAATTCATGCTCAATTTTGTTTCCACCTTCACCTCATCCATCTTCCTCTTTCCTTACCCACCCTGCCTGATTATTTTGCAATCTCAGACATCCTCATTATACCTAATTTATTTTTTCATGTAAAGATTTTATTATTTTTAAGGAGAGGGTAAGGGAGAGAGGCAGAGAGAGAGAGAGAGAGAGAGAGAGAGAGAGAGAGAGAGAGAGAGAGAGATCAATGTATGATTACCTTTCACCTGCCTCCAGCTACAGACCTGGCTGGAGACCTGGCTTGCAACCTGGTTATGTGCCCTCGTTGGGGACCAAACCAGTGACCTTTGGATCTTTGGATTCATAGGCTGGTGCCTTATCCACTGTGCCACCAGCCAGGGCTGTATCAAGGTGCATCTTTCATGTGGGCTAAGTACATCTTCCTCTTGTAGTTGAGCCTTGATTGCTTTTGGAAGATCAATGGGAAGGATTTCAGCTACAAAGACTGGCTGTGACCACTGACCACTAACCTCTGTCCTCCATAGAGGATCAAGCTGTGTAGGGGCAGGGTGGTGGTGCTACGACATTGTCTACAGTTTTCCACTAAGTGTGCTGATCTTGGCATTCTATGGGTGTTGTAGGCCAAGATCAGCCCCCACCTTTGTTTTCCCCAGGACCACCCTGCCTGAGCTATAAAGCAATCTGAGATGCTGCTACTTTTCCTGGACTTGGAGATTACTAGGCGAAGCCAAGCTATGAATCTAGGCTGGCTGCTTCTAGAGACCTGGCCTCTCTAAGGTCAGCTGTTGCTTGTTTGATACAATTTAGGAAGTTGTGAAGCTGGAGCCAAGACCAGCCATTCATATGGAAAAGCAGCTTGGGTGGGCCTGTAGGTTGAACAGGGCAGAGTCACTGGGGATCTTCAGCGTGAGTCAAACACTGTTAGCTATGTTGATAGGGAATCTCAGATATGACAAGCTCAGATATGACACCAGCTTGCTGGCTCTGTGGGGGAATGGTTTAAGAAAAGGACAATGGCCTCCGCTCACCTTGATGCCAGACATTTTAGGTTCTCTCAATATGCTACCAGTGCCTTTCAAGCTGCTACCCTGGTGCTGGAGCTCAGAGGGATTGAACCTGAGTAGGTGAGTCCCTGACTGGGTATTTTAAGAGGAACTGCTTAGGGCTGCAGAGGTTTTTTCGCTGACTCAATCCCTGCTGGGTTTTGCAGCCAGAAGTTGTGTGGACTTATCTTCCTGGCACTGGTGGGCCTGGGACACCTCACTCTGGAGATATCCCTCCCTAGTTTTTATCCACCACATGTGAATGAGAGGCTAGCCTATTCTGTGTTTGTGCCCCCTTCTACACATCTTGATGGATATGGTTTCTTTAATTCTGTAGCTGTCCATTCAAATTGATTTCTGGGGTCTCTGAGTGGCAGTTTTTTGTATTTCAGCTATAATTTTGCTGTGGTTGTGCGAAGAGGCAAGCCAATGTCTGTCTATGCCACCATTTTGACCCTTCATGAAAGATTCCTGACACTTGCTTCTGATTTTAGCATTTCCCCTTTTGTGTTTCTCAGTTCTGTCTGCCTGGAAATAACCACAAACTTTACTTTTTACACTGATCTTGAATGTGGAATCTTACTATATTGCACCTATTACTTCTCCCCATCTGGCTACCCTACTTGACTTACTAAAGGAAGGCAAATGGTCCATCACCTTTTCAGAATCTAGTTAGTTTCTCCTTAGAATCATGAGTACGAATGGTTACAAGTTAATTTTGTTAGAATAATAATATTTTTAAACCTCCCCAATAACTTAAGGTGCTGGTTATCATTTCCAACTTTCCTAGCCCTTCAAGCTTTAAAGATGGGTCCTGCTTTTATACAACACATCCATCCTTTCCTAATTTTGGAAGACTTTCCTTGTCTTTCCTAGTTTTTAATTTACCATATGAATTATAGCAAATACTTTTTAAGTCATATTTTCAGGCTATTCACTGAAAATAGTAAGCATAATTTTAAGCCTGTTTTCTGTGAAAATAAAAAATTTTCTGATGTCACAGTAGTAGGACCCCTAGTTAGCAAAGGGGGCTTTCATAGGATTTGTAAATTGTACCAATAATGCCAATAGTATTTTTGAAGGCCTCAACGACAGCAAACAAGTCATATCAGGAATGAAAAGCACAAGGTACACATGATGAATTTATCCTACACAACGCAAACAAAAATAACCCAAGATCTTCTATTTAAAATCAATTGACAATGCCCTGGCCTGCATGGCTCATTTGGTTGGGCATTGTATTGAAAAGCAAAAGGTCACTGGTTCGATTCCTAGTCAGGGCATATGCCAGGTTGCCAGCCTGGTACCTGGTTGGGGTATATGTGTGAGAGGCAAGTGATTGATATTTCTCTCTCACATCAATATATGTCTACTTTTCTTTCTCCCTACCTTCCCCTCTCCCTAAAAATAGTTAAAACAATTGACAAATGCAAATATCAGCAGCAGAGATCATTATTACATTTAAGTCTCAGCACAGCTGTCAATATTTGGTAAGTTATTTTTTAAAGACTGATTTTTAAAAATCTTATTAAAAAAAAAAAAAACCTATGATATCTCAGACAAGGGTCTGATCTCCAAAATATATAAAGAACTAATGCGACTCAACACCAGGGAAACAGACAGCCCAATTAAAAAATGGGCAAAGGACCTGAACAGACAACTCACTGAGGAAGATATACAAAGGGCCCAGAGGCATATGGAAGAATGCTCAACGTCGCTAGTCATCAGAGAGATGCAAATTAAAACTACATTAAGATACCATCTCACGCCTGTCAGAATGGCAATCATCAGCAAATAAACAAACAACAAGTGTTGGCGAGGATGAGGGGCAACGGGAACCCTCATACACTGTTGGTGGGAATGTAGGCTGGTGCAGCCACTGTGGAAAACAGTATGGGGTTTCCTTAAAAAACTAAAAATGGAACTGCCTTTTGATCCAGCAATTCCACTACCTGGACTATATCCAAAGAATCCTGAAACACCAATTCATAAGAACCTATACACACCTATGTTCATAGCGGCACTATTTACAATAGCCAAGTGCTGGAAACAGCCTAAGTGCCTATCAGTGGATGATTGGATCAAAAAACTTTGGTACATTTACACAATGGAATTCTATATAGCAGAAAGAAAGAAGGAACTCCTACCCTTTGCAACAACATGGATGGAACTGCAGAGTACTATGCTTAGTGAAATAAGCCAGTCAGTGAAGGACAAATATCATATGATCTCACCCATTACAGGACAATAATGAGCAAAACTAACAACAAGCAAAACAGAACCAAGTATATGAACACAAGGAATAGGCCTTCAGTGGTCAGGGGGAACGGGGGAGGGGAGAGGGGGGAGGCAGAGACAAAGAAGGGGAGCAGCTTAGACAAGAACCTAATATGGGGGAACCATGGACATGGACAACAGGTGGGATTGATTTTGGTGGGAATGGGTGGGTTGGGAGGGGGACAAAGGGGAGCAAAAAGGGGATGGATGTAATACAACAACAATAAAATTTAAAAAAAAGAAAAAGAAAAGAAAAAAACCCTAAACTATTACAAGATCAGATTAAACTATGAAATTTAATAGTGTGGTTTTGATGTCTATGCATGCTGAAATATCATCTATCTTAAATTTTTAACATTTAACCCAATGAATTTTGGAAATTGTTCTAAAAAATCAGATGTCCAAGACTTCCTTTTCTAATTTTCTTTGCAAAACAAACAAAACCAGTTTTACCTAGATGTCTTTTGAATAAGAAAAATTCAGTTCAAGGAAACCAGTGTGAGAAAAAGCATAATAATGGTGATAGGAATATTCTTACAAGGCCATTCTTGGGGGACAGTTCCCGTAACTACTTTGCTCAAGTTTGAATCAGTTGGTTCTTTCAAAGTCACTTACTTTTACTTACACAATCTTTGATCATCAGAGCTAGAACAGATATATACCAGAATATACTAAGAAAGAGATGGACCTAGATAACTAGCTACAATCAGGGTAACTCTGGAATGAAATATGCATAATGCTCTTTGAGCAACTTCTGGTCTTACCTCTCATGTTCAGAAAGTGAGACTTCTTTAAGGTCAATAGCATCAAAATATCAGTTTCTTTTTATTATTAAAAATAACCAAGGTGCACTGTATATGTGCATAAATATTGTTTTGTGACTATTTCATCAAAAAAAGCCTTATGTGTAATATTTAGTATATCTACATACTTATCAAGTGTTAATATAAAAACATATTTTTTTAGATATAAAACATTCTTGACTTGAATCATGATCACATTTCAGGACTCACAGATATCATGCGTTTTATTCTATTAACAAATGTTACGCATGAAGCTTTAAACAACACAATTCTTTATTAAGAACTGAGGCTAACCTTTAAGGTTAGAAGACACCATGTAAAGATCATTCTGCTTTTTTGAAAGCAGAGATTTCTAAGAATAGACAGATCAACTAACTGCAAAAATACACTGGTTGTTTTTTCTGCACTTAACATAGTTAGTTTTCAGCTACCTGTGACCCACTAACTCAGTAACTCATGCATATATCTAGGCCAATACAAGAGCAAAGAGCGAACGTCCATCAACAACAGACAATAAAATTTAAAAAGAGGAAATGGAAGTGAATGTAACCTCAACTGGATAAACTTTCAGGTTTCATAATCAATTTCCCATAAAGAGTATTTCCCACATCTGAATTTCTCAGGGAATTCTATTAACTGGTATAGGATCTCAATGAATAGGTGCTCTGAATGCACTACCGTATTTTCATAAAACATAAGAAAACAAATGAGTGGTGAATATCTCTGAGTGTTAAATAAGATGCAGGTGTCTACATAAAAGGACATATTAAACCCTTGAAAGGATGGTGCTTCCTTCCTTTCTTTTTATAAAGATTTTATTTATCTATTTTCAGAGGTGGTGGAGGGAAGGGAGAGACAAATAGAGGGAGAGAAACATCAATGTGTGAGAGAAACATCAATAGCTTGCCTCTTGTATGCCCCCAACCAAGGACCTGACCCACAAGCCAGCATGTGCCCTGACTGGGAATTGAACTGGTGACCTTTCAGTTCATAGCTTGGTGCTCAATCTACTAAGTCACACCAGTCAGGGCAGGATGGTACTTTTTGTACCAAAAATAAAACTAGTAAAATTTTCTAACTGTAGTGTAATATTATTTAATGGATGTCAGAAAATTGGTCTGTAAGAAGTTAAGCAGCTCTTCACGAGACATATCAGTATTTCAATAGTATGATGTCATTCTGCCAACATTATTCCAGACAGGCTGGAATCCAATTCTATTTTCTTTGCATTACTGATGTTTATCTCTAGATTCCAAAAAAAAGTAGATGGAGCCATGCTTGAGAAACTGAGAACACAGAAAAGAAGGCAATCATTTGGGTTCTCCAGTGTACAGGGGGCATACCCCAGATTCAGCCAAAGAATGTCCTGCATTTGATAGCAGTTAAGACTAATGACCCACTAAATGCTCTAGAAGATCTATGTCCTAATTTCTAATCTAGTTCAAGAACTGTAATATAAATATGCAAATCTCTTTTAACTCTGCAGTGCTACCCATTTTATTCAAAATAAAATCCAAATCCTTAGCAATAACTTATAAGGCTTCATAGTATCTGGACCTACATCAATCACCTTATTTCCTATCACTTTCCCCTTCACTTACTTTACAATGGCCAAGAATTACCTGAAAAAGTACTTAAAATCATTACTTTTCATGACAATGCAATTTAAAATCATGCGATACCACCATAAATTCAAACACATGGACTGGAAACACCAGGTACAGGCAAGGATGATGAATACAATATCAAATTTCTTACATTGCTGGTGGAAGTGTAAATTGTAAAACCATTCTGTAAAGTGTTTGGCAGTGGCTTCTAAATGTGAATACACATATCCACCTGATCGTACAGCAACTCCACTCCTTTGGGGTTTACAGCCCAAAGGGTCATTAGTGCTTCTGTTTATCAAAAGACATGTATAAGAATGTGCATAGCACTTTTATTCATAATAGCCCCAATGTGGAAGCAACCTAAATATCCAGCAACAGTAAGGGAAAGAAACCAGAAAAAAAAAGAGTACATATTGGATAATTCTATTTACGTAAAGTTCAAAACCAAGCAAAACCAATTTGTGGTAATAGAAGTAGAAAAGTTATTATCTTTTATTTGGTGGTTTGACTGAATTATAGGTATTAAATGGGAAGTAGCATGAGGGAGACTTCAGGGTGCTGGAAATGTCCTATATCTTAACGTATAGGTAATTGTCACACAAGTGTTTTACACATATATAAATTCAGAGAATTGCACAATTAAGATGTGTTACAGTAAAGTTATATACAAAAATATACATTTAATACATATATAGACCCACATACATAACACACATATACAAACACACATACATATTTATATTGGAGACCAAAAGCATATGTATAGTAAATAATAAATCAATATACTGCTATTCCTCTGGGAAGTTTTTGGCTCCGTCAGGAGATCATTTACTTTACTACTTTTACTGATTCAAAGAAAAGAGGATGGAGTACTACTTGGGTAACTGATGCTGAAAGAGTTGCTTACCTTTAACAAAGGGCAGCTGCAAAGATTGGGAAAGGAGAGTGGAAAATTAACTCCCAGAAGGAAATCTTTGTTTCTCAGATATTTCTGCTGGCTCTCCTCTTCTGGCTCTCCCCAGGATCGCAGCTTATGGAGCCTGTAGGAGGCTTTCAGAGACAGGAAAAGAGCTAACCATCTGAAACAAATCACAGCACACATGCTTATTCAGTGCTCCATGGAGGTTAGAGGTAGTAGTTACAGCATTGAGGAACTTTGTCTCTCATTAACATGTCTCCTTTGTAAATCTTTTTTTTTTCCCTTTGTAAATCTTGAGTCAACAGTTCTTTTCCACTTTGAGATAAAGCCATTTCGTACTTTTTTTTTTTATAAGATTTTATTTATTATTTTTATAGAGAGGGGAAGGGAGAGAGGCAGAAATGGAGAGAGACATCAATATACGGTTGCCTTTTACCTGCCTCCAGCTACAGAGCTGGCTAGAGACCTAGCTTGCAACCTGGTTATGCGCCCTGACTGGAGAATCAAACCAGCCACCTTTGGGTTCACAGGCTGGCACCTTATCCATTATGCCACCAGCCAGGGCTCCATTTCATACTTTTGTTCTATAAATTCTACCTTGGCACGACTTGGTTTGCTACTATGTAAACTAAAACCCTCCATAAAGCTCATCTCAGTATTAAGAAATATTCAATTCTATCACAAAAACTCTATTATAAAAACATCCTTATATTAGGGAGAGAGCCTTTCCTAATGAGGCCAATATTTATTACATGACAAAAAAATGAATGAAAGCTATTATTCTAAAAAATAAGACCAAGAACTGTTTTCCAGAACACTTAAGGCAGGCTATGCTATCTATAATCACTACTAACTAAAGGAATCATCAGCCATCATTTGCCCTATAAAAGCAAATAAAATATAGTAGAATAACTAGAAATTAAGAAGACTTGAAGACCTGGTAGCATTTGGGAGAAGAGCCTAAATAATTTTTATTATTATTATTATTCATGAGACATCACAAAATTATTAAATCATCAAAAGAAAATTATGATTCCCTAGTAAAAAAATTTATTTTTCCAACAGAAAAACATTGAGGGGCTAAGGTGATATAACATTTAATATTTAACCTTCACAGTATTCATCCTTTGACTTTGTTTATTTCCAATGCCTCTCTCATCCAACAATGAGCAAACTTCTCACCTGGCCAAAAGTCCCTGAAGCATGAGGTTTCCCATTTCTGCTGGAGATACATCAATAAAACGAAGGAAAGAGAAACAGCTTTCTTCATTAACACCTAGAATATCAAAGGGCAAAGTTAAACTCAGTAATAAGCCAGGAGATAATACTCAACTAAAGCCTGCACTGCTGAACTGCTGAATTTTGGCTTAATAATCAAAACATATTTTAAAGGTTCCAAACCACAGCTACTCTGATGGAAGTCAGAGTGTCCTATTTTTGTACTATAATCACAAGTAAAAAAGGCACACCTATGTCATATTGCACAGATGAGCCAGAGTGAAGCAGGCTCATCAGTAACATCTGGGGTTTCTGTATTCTTGATTAACTTTCTTTCTTTTTGTTATGGGGAGGGAGTGTGGAGGAGGGGGAAGACAGGGGTGAAAGATTTCTGAACCTTGTCTTAGTACTTTGGACAATGTTCTCAGTTTGAGCAGCTTCTTTTCCTTAGACAAGGGGGCAGAAACCAAGCCACATTAATAAAAATCCTGCACTGTCTCTGTCAAGTTTCAAGAGTATACGAAAGTCTTAAAGAGTCAGGTATAAAATAAAGATGGAAGGTCAATGTAATAATTTTTTCTTGCTTTCTGTTATACTCACAAATCACAGCATCTACAGATGAAGATTAATATACTTAAATCTTTTTAAAAATTTGGTTGGGAATTTCAAAATTTTTTTTACATTTTATTTATTTTTAGAGAGGGGGGAGAGGGAAAGAAAGAGGGAGAGAAACATCTATCAATTACCTCTTGAACACCCCTAACTGGTGGCATAGCCCGAAACCCAGGCATGTGCCCTAGCTGGGAATTGAACCAGTGACCTTTTGCCTTGTAGGATGATACCAACCCACTGAGCTGTACTAGTCAGAGCTACTTAAACCTTATCAATACTTTAAAAACCTAGCATGCAGGCAAACCACTATTAACTCCAAATTAGTCACTTAGCAAACTAAGAGAAAAGCATGCTTGTAACTCATTATACTTTCCTTCCCCAAAATAAAAACACCTACCTTTTCTGTGAAATAGAGATTGCTGGATATAATCCGGTGCAAATGGAGAAAGAAGAACCCTTAACCATCTGTAAGGTAAGCAAACAAAATAAATCCAAATCCAAATATAAATACTGGGAAGTTAACTAGACTGAACGTTCCAAACTAAAGATAATCTTTTAGGTTTGAAACTCTTTATATTTTTAAGAAGTTTATTATTATCAGGCAAAAATCATGGCATAAAAAGAAAGTAAAAGTACTTAATAGAGGATTAAGAAAATAATACTAGTTTAGCCCAATTTTATTTCAGAGACTCATAATTCTAGCACCCTAAGTAATCATATACTATAAAAAAAAGCATGACAGCCTGTTTGCTTCCTTCTGCCCATCTAGTTAAGTATTAGCCTGAAGTTATCACAGACATGATAAATTTTTTTTTTCTTTTTAAGATTTTATTCATTATTTTTAGAGAGAACGGGTAGGGAGGGAGGAAGAAAGGGACGGAAACATCAATACATGGTTGCCTTTACCTGCCTCCAGCTACAGACCCAGCTGGAGACATGGCTTGCAACCTGGTTATGTGCTCTGACTGGGAATCAAATCAGTGACCTTTGGGTTCATAGGCCAGCACCTATCCACTGAGCCACCAGCAAGGGCTTGAATTCTTGGTATTAAACCTACAGAGTTCCTCAAATTCAGTTTCATTAGGCTAAATTTCAATAATTATTTGAATAGAATTACTTATAGTTTCTTCTCAGAAGGCGCTTTCTAAATCCATGATTCTCAAATGTGGGTGTGTATAAGAATCCTTTGGCAGCTTGTTAAAAAACCCAGAAGCCAGGACCGCCCTCACTCATAGATGTAGAATTGATTTACACTTCTACTTTCTGAATAAAAGAGGTCTCTAGCACATTACCATTAACAACCACTTCACCTTGATCCAAATCTATTATTGCCGATTCTGAGAAGGTAAATCTGATTAATTTGAAATTCCATCTCAATTCTCCTGCAAGTGCTATTCCATATGTAAAATACACCATCACAAAGCAACTGCAATACTGGGGCAGGGACACTTGCTGATTTCTTTTGGTGCTAGTACACTATTTGCACACATGTGCATACTCCTCATTTGGAAAAGCAACTAGAAGCAGTGAGGGCCTTTAAGGTCATTCAGTTAAAACCCTTGACAGTGTAGACTCTCCTACCATAAGATTCCTCAACAGACAGTTGCCCACCTTTTGTTTAAACATGTTGCTGAGGAATTCAACACTCTCCACTAAATTTATCTCCACAATGCCGCAATTATAAAAACAGAGTAAACAGGTAGTAATATTTGCTCACCTGTCTCGTGAATGGTTGAAGACCCTGATCTGTCCATGATGGTAGATAAACTTTGAAATCTGGTATGGCTTTAGGGAAATATGAAATGGAGACCAAGTTTCTTGCCTTTCAAATAATTCTGGATGATTACACACCTAAGAGAAAGGAAAAGAAGACAATATTGTTACATGCAGACATTACTCTATAAAGTGACAGGGGAATCCCAACTATGAATGTTAACCTTTGTGAATAAATACTTTCCCATTTTCACCTCTTTTTAACAAGCTTTTACTTGGCATCAAGGCTAGAGGCCTTTTTCTTGAATTGAGTTAATAAAGAGAATTCCAGGGTAGCTGATGCAGGCTCTTACCTTCCTAAACTGCATGACCAGATTCATGAGGCTGCTGGTGGTGGTCTGTGCTTGCTGGGTAGAGCCCATAGAAGACTGCAATAAATCCTCAATGGAAATTTTGTTTTTTAGTGCCTGATATAGCAGCTTTTGTCGACTGGTCAGTTGGCAATACATTAGAATCTCAATCTAAAAATCAATGAGAACATTTCTATTTTGAAAAACAGTAAGAAACTCAATATCAACATAATGCTGAAAACACATGTAAGCCACACTGTCATTGGGAAAACAATATACATGTCTCTAGAAATGTACTATCTCTATAAATCTGTGATGTGGTTACCCTCTTTCCCTCATCACTAATGTACATGGTGTCTCTGGGCAATCTCTTCCACTTCCAATAGCACCAACTACCTAGGCCTATCACAGTAACTTATAACAAAAATATATTCGTAAACTTCCCTAGCCCTGTACTTCCAATTACCTACTATAATAGCACTAGACAGTGGTGCAGCAGCAGTTTTATTAATGATCTTTTCCACAATTTACTAAATTGATTAACAGCATTAGCACTCAGTTGCCCAAAGAGAAACTTTAGTAATCTCTGGTTTTTATCTCTTATAGCCCATGTATGATCATTTCCTAAATTCCTCAACTCAACCTGGATGTTTACTTCTAACTGCCTTTTCTGACTATTCCCATTGCCTACTGCAGAAATCTCATATTAAATCTAGATTGCTATTAGTTTGATGTCTTCCTGCCTCTAGTCTCTCCTGATTTTAAGAAACTATCCACACAAATCTTACAAGGCAATTCAATTGCTGAAAAAGCTTCAATGTACATTACTGCCTATAATAAAATATTAAAATTTCTCCCGTAAGTAGAAAAGACCTCCCATAATCTAACCCTCCCAATTGTCCCAGTCTCATTATCATGTCCTCATATATACCTTTAGCAGCTGTGGTCTGAATAATGTTTGCCAAACATACTGAATATTTGAATGTTGCTCTATCTTTCTTCACATTGCTCTTTTTGCCTAGCATCATCATCTTTCTATCATATTATCCCAGTAAATGACAACTCTGACAACTCATTATTCCAGATCTACCTCATCTGTTATCTTTGTTCCCATTATAGTTCACATAGACAATCACTGTATCTCTATGACACAGCATTATCTCCACTGGAAATTTGAACAGAAGCTGGTTTATCTACCAGTGGATATCAGCCAATAAGAGTTCAATAAATAAATATATTATTTAATAGATCAGAAACATTACTGATGTTTAAAACATTTACACCATACATAACAGTTAAAAACCATACTACAGCTTCTGATTACCTCCCTATTCACATCAACAAAATAATAGAAATTATGACATTGCTATTGTTCTTTAAGCCTTTTGTGACTAAAAAACCCTCAATGATCCATTTAAAAAAAAAAAAAAGATTTTATTTTCAGAGAGAGGGAAAGGGAATGACAGAAACATAGATCGGTTGCCTCTTACATGCCCCCGACCAGGGACCTGGCTTGCAACACAGGCATATGCCCTGACTGGGAATTGAACATGTGACCTTTTAGTTCATAGGCTGGCACTCAATCCACTGAGCCACACCAGCCAGGGCAAAGATTTCATTTGTTTGTTTTTAGAGAGAGGGTAGGGAGAAAGTGAGGGAGAGAAACATCAATGTGTGGTTGCCTCTCGTTCACCACAACTAGGGACCTGGCCCACAATCCAGCCATGTGTCCTGACTGCGAATTGAACTGGCACCCCTTTGGTATGCAGGCCGGAGTTTAGGCTTGGATTCAGCCCAGGCAAGAATCCATTTTTTTAATAAAGCATTTTTCTTCTATCAGGTACATCTGTGTGGCAGTGCTCTTTAATTAAAATCAGCCAGTTTCCTAAAAAATAGTCACCAAGATTTTTAAAAAAGAAAAAAAAAACAAAACACAAAGGTCCACATTTCTCTTTGAAGGTGTACACCCCTACCACATTTTCCAAAGAGAGTTACTAATTTCAAAACGATCCATCCTTGTGGCACTGATAGAAAAGATATTATCTGATATTCTCAGGGGTCTGGAAAGCTGCTTTTTAGGCAGAGAGAACTGTGACGGACAAGTAGACTCTATGGAATATGGGGAAAAACCTCCAAAGGACTGGGAACAGGTAGAAAAAAGGAGAATATGGGGAGAAATCATAGGAGAAAATAGAAAATTACAGAAATCTGGTAAGGATCAAAAATAGATATTTATAAACTAAAATTACTGGCTTTGTACGAGAAAAAATATAACTCAAAGCACATTAAACTTCTAAATCTAACTCTCAGTTTTCAGAAATACAGGAGACAGAAAAACATGCTTGATAACACCTTGAGGATGTAATTAGCAAAATCCAGTATGTGGAAAATTCTACAGGACTAATAACTCAGTTTCTTCAACAAAGAAATTGCAAGAGAAAACAGAAGGAAGGGATTAAAAGACACGTAACACACTGTTGACTGGTTATGAAAAAACTCTTGTTTTCAAGCCCAAACGTGGTAGATCAATAATCAGTTAACTCGTGTTTGCACTTACATTAGCTTTTGTATAAAACTGCTGGTCAACAATGTGTTAAGAGACGTCACCTGAATGCTCTATGTGGACTGTGCTTGAATTCTGATTTAAAAAAAAAGTCTAATTCTGAGAGAGAGGGAGAGAGAGAGTGAAAGAGACAGACAAAGATACATAGATAAAGACAACTGGGGATATCTGAACACCGACTGGATGTGTGACACTAAAATAATTCTCATTTTCAGTATGATTACGTATTTTAAAAAAGATCAAGTGTTCTAGAGATACATATGAAAAATTTCGACTCTGGCTGGTGTGGCTCAGTGGATTAAGCCTACAAACTCAAAGGTCACTGGTTTGACTCCTGGTCAGGGCACATGCCCAGGTTGTGGGCCAGGTCCCTTTCCCTCTCTCTCTATAAATAAATAAATAAATAAGCAAGTAAATAAATAGAATCTTAAGGATTTTTTTTTTTAATAAATGAAATAAAAGACATCTTGGATTTGCTTCAGAATAATCTAGAAGGGTGGGGGATAGCCATGAGTTGATCATTTTAAAAATTGTATGGTGGTTTTAAGAAGGTTCATTATACAGTGCTTTCTACTTTTGTAATGTCTCAAATTGTTCCTAATGGAATATAAAACAAAAAAGTATTACTTGCCATGATTACATGACTCATACTAAATCTTCTTCGAGCCACTCAGGTTTAAAGGTCTTCTCTCAATCAAAGTAATTACTTTCATCTAAACATTTACCAAGGGTCTTTTTTTCATGCTGGAACCCTATGTTGGTGCCTATTAAACCCTAATAAACTCATGAGGTTTTCTTTCCTTACCTTGTCAGACAATTCATTTTCTACATCTTTCTTGATTCTCCTCAGCATAAATGGCTTCAAAATCATGTGTAAGCGAGAGAGTTGATCTGAAATGCCAGGAGCCCCACCCCCGTTAAGTAATGCACTATACTGATTTAACACAAACAAAAGAAAAGTTAAAAACATCTCTCATTAAACTGTTTTAACACTTTTTGGCTTAACGATTCTCTGAAAGAAGACTGAAATAATATTTTTTTCCCCAAGTAGGAAACCAAGGAATATGAATTTTCCATAGCATCTCCCTATAGTCAATTGGGCAAATGCATTTTGCTCTCTCACTCAGACCAACAAGGAGCACCTTATTTTTATTAGCATTCACCTTTGGGTGTTTAAGAAACATTTCTGATCCATAATAGAGATCTCATATATGTAGGTCTAGTGCAAGTTGTCTGTGACTTCCCGTGTTCCCCAAAACTCATTTTTTTCAAATGTCAGCAAACAACTTGTATGTACAAGAAATTACTTAAGAACTTTCCTAATAGTTGGGATGTCACTTCATAAACACCTCGTGACTCTCTTTAAAAATATTCAACAAAGTCAAAAGTAATGATACATAGGTTAAAAATGTTTACAGCAGAAACAAATTCTAATATAGACAGAAATTAATAAAAATGATCCTTCTAGTATTTTTAGTTTTTATCACAGGAAAAGAGCCTTACCCCATTCCACAAAGAAAATAATTCTGATAGGAATTTTTTAAGATCTAAGTGAAAAAATGTGGAATATGAGGACTCTATAAGCCAATATGTGGTACTTCAAGACTCTGACTGTTCTGCCTTGATTAGGCAACAATACAGTAACATCACCTGAATTAGTTCTTTTTTTGACTTTATTACACATAAAGAAAGTACATAATTATAAGAGAAAAATCCCACAACTGATCCTTTTAAGTATACTAGAAAAAAAACTTCATACAATTATGTGGCTGCCTGTACTGATACATAGAAGAAAGTTCATACAAGTACTCACTCTCGTCAATAGCAGATTTGTTTTCAGCATGGCTCTCAATGTCCTTGGAAAACCATTCATTAAATTCCTCATGTGAATCAAATAATGTTGGCATAATAAAATGCAGCAGAGCCCAGAGCTGGAAACAAAAGAAAAGTGAAAATAGCTGTAGGGCAAAAAATGACAGTGTGTGAGTATATAATGAGGGTTTTGAGAGAGTGAAAGTTGCTGGTATGTATGTAAACCTGTGACTTGGAGCATGTGTATCTGTGAGTGAATGAGTCAGAAATTATGTCAAGCACATGCCTCATCAACCAACCCTAATTCTGTAAAATGCTACAGCAAAATGTAATTTTTCAATTTCAAACTAAAAGTCTGAAAATGAAAGCTCAGATCTGCACTGGAAGAGTTTTCAAGATCTTTTATAGAGCATAACTTACTAATGATAAACCTAGATCAAAGGTCAGCAAATTATAATCTGTAGTACCAAGTATGGTCTGCCACTTAATTTTTACAAATAAAATTTTACTGGAACATAGTCACACTTATTCATTGACGTATCATCTATAGCTGTTTTCACATTACAATGGCAAGGTTAAATAGCTGCAACAGTGACAATATGGCCTGTGAAGTCTAATTTATTTACTACTTGGCTCTTTACAGAAAGTTTTCTGACCCCTGTTGTAGATGATCACTAACAAAAAAATGTAGCTCCTTTTAGTAGTAAAGAGTGCTACCTTTTCATTCTATCATAAAAAATATCTCTGCATTGGATGGGTATATTCCTAGTGTGGTCACTATTTGTTATATACATATATACAAAGAAAGAAAAAAACTTATTTGCTTTTTGCCAGAGAATAAGAAAAAATAGGAACGATGCCAAAAATCCCAGTTTGGGCAAGCTATGTTCAAATTCTTTCTTTTATATGAGGGTTGTAATATGTACAAAGAATTAACACTCCAGGTTGGCATGGGTGAAGAATTCTGTTCTGTGCTGGAACCATTCTACTTAATGCAGACCTAAAACTGAAAACTTTACAGGTGCCTACCTCTGCCATGGTGTTCTGAATGGGGGTCCCAGTTAGCAAAAGCCGATTCCGACACTGGAACTGCAAGAGAATCTTCCAACGAACACTGTCCAATAAGATGAATGACAAATTCTAAGTTAGCGGTAAATCTTTCTCCATCCTATCAAGTCCCCGTATTTCTAAAAATGCTTTATAAACAAATAAATAAATAAAAATAACAAACAGAATCAAGTATCTACCATGCACACAACTGAAAAATATTCAGCAAAGCTGAGGACAGGAAATTTAAGAAAAACTGAGTCCTTTATACTGAAAATATGGTATTAGTTTAGGGAAAAAAGCCCCCAAGTAGGCAGAGTAGGATCCTTTCTAGCTTGGTAAGTCTTCTTCCTATTGACAAAAACTATTTCATTGAAAGACACTTATCTGTAGTAGGAAGCTTTAAAGTGAGTAATTCGTGTACTTCCAGTGAGTTTGGAGGGAGCAATGAAGAAAGGGGAAGCATGTCAGAAGGAAATTCAAAGAAAACCTATGGTTATAAGCATGTCCTACTTTGAAAGAGTGCAATATGGAGTAATGCCCTTCAGATGATGGAGAAAGTTCCATGGAAAATATATTCTGCCAGATAACACAGACCTTTAGGAAAGTCCCATGTGTTCACAGACAGTTAATAAAAATGCATTAAACCCAAGTTTTAATGTACTTTTTAAAAAAAGATTTTACTTATTATATTTCAGGAAGAGGGAAAGGGAGAGAGGCAGAGAGGGAGAGAGCCATCAGTGTATGATTGCCTTTCACCTGCCTCCAGCTATGGAGCTGGCTGGAGACCTGGTTTGCAACCTGGTTATGTTGCCCTGGCTGGGGACTGAACCAGTGACCTTTGGGTTCGCAGTTCGGCACCTTATCTACTATGCCACCAGCCAGGGCTAAACACAAATTTTAATACCACTGTGTAACTCTTTATAGCCAAGCACTTGCTTACTATTCAGTTTGGGGCCTTAAAGGTGTTAGAATATTTTAAACACATAACTTCCAATAAAGGATTCTTGGGGAATTCTAATAATCATGCAGGGACAAAGGTCAACTTGCATAAAACAGACAGAACCTACAGCCCTTCTAATGTAACATGCTACTTCCTGTTAAGACCTCCTGTCTAATATGATCTCTCACGGGTAGGGCAAATGCCCCTTCCTCCACAGAAATTTTCCTTGAAGAACAAAGATCTGTTAAAATGTCATAATTACTGAGTAAGGAGCCAGAAGCTGAGAAAAATCCTTGTATTACAAACACTAATACCTATGTCCCATGAAAGATGCAAAAGGAAATTTCTAACTTCTGGTTAAACAAATACCATGTGCTGATCCCTGTTTTTTTTTTTTTTTTTTAAAGATTTTATTCATTGACTTTTAGAGCAAGGATAAGGAAGGTAAAGAAACATCGATGTACATACAAAAGAAGCACCAATCTATTGTTTCTTGCACAACCGCAACTGGAGACCTGGCCCACAACCCAGGCATGTGCCCTAACTGGGAATTAAACTGGCAACCTTTGAATTCGCAGGATGGTGCTCAATGTACTGAGCCACACCAGCCACGGCTGAAACCTCTCTGATCTTTATTTTCACATGTGTATATATCACAAAGATATAGCTGGCCCTTGAACAACAAGAGTTTGAACTAACAGGGTCCAGTGACACATAGATTTTTTTTAATAGACATAGTAAACGTATTTTCCTTATTAATTTTCTTAGTAACATTTTCTTTTTTCTAATTTACTTTAAGAATATATAATATACATAACATATACAATTTGTGTTAATTGACTATTTATGTTATCAAAAACACCTCCAGTCACCAGAAAGCTACTGGTATTTATGTGTTCGGAAAATGAAAAGTTACATGTGAATTTACAATTGTTGGGAATTTTGGGACAGGCAATTAGCACTGCTAACCACCACATTCTTTAAGTGTCTATTATATGAGGTCTATCCTGAAAGTGTCAAGCGCAAACTGTTTTAATTATACTGATATACTGGCTGGATACTTTTGGGACAGACCTCATATATTATACACCTCAGTCCACGGAGTTTAGTTTCTACTACTCACATTACCTGGAACTACTTTTGAGCGCCTGAGCCTCGTCCAATACCATATACTGCCACTTGACCCGCTGGAAATACTTTACATCCTGTACCACCAGCTGGTAGCTCGTGATAACCACATGGAAGGGGGCATCTTGAGTGTATAGTGTCTTCTGTAAATATAAGAAAGCAAGATTGAAAAAAGATATCTAACAATTCATAGTAAGGTAAGAAGGAATAGGCTGTTTCTTATAAGGCCAAGAAGTTTATGATGATAGCCCTAAAGATGTGCTTCTCCCATGTGAGAGATTATAATGAATTAAAGCACAACTATTTTTTATTTTATTTTGGTTTATTTTTAAAAATTTTATTGTTGTATTACATCCATCCCCTTTTTGCTCCCCTCTGTCCCCCTCCCCACCCATCCATTCCCCCTAAAGTCAATCCCACCTGTTAAACCACAACTATTTTTAAAGTAGTGACCTTAACAAAGAAAAAAGTTCTTCTTTAATCCATCAAATCCAACTGATTGTATATTAATGGGGAAAATGCAACATTGCCAAAAAAAAAAAAAAAAAAAAAAA
>PVIW01009166.1:0-54066 GCA_004026585.1 Noctilio leporinus | reverse complement strand
TCCCACACAGTAAGGAAGAGGCTACTCTACCCAACCTCACTGTCCCCATCCTCACTCTCCCTAGCCTGCACTGATGAGATGGAAGGTGGAATCCTATGGAAGTTCTTACAGGCAACATGTTGAGGGTGGGGTGAGGCCAGAATAGCATTGCATGGCCATTAGAACCTTAACTGACATTTGAACCACCTTCCACTAAAGTAAGAATTCTGAACATAAACCCATTGATTACCTGCCAGAATAGAAGATCTACATAGTGTCCAGAGTCATATAACATAATATACAAAATATCAAGTATATAGTCCAAACTTACTGACCTTACCAAGAATAAAGAAAATCTCAACTTTAATGAGTAATCATCAATACTGAGATGATACAGATGTTGGAAATATAAGAAATATTTATTTCTATTTTTTAATTTTTTTAAAGATTTTAAAAATTATTATTTTCTGAAAGAGGGGAAGGAAGAGAGACAGAGAGGGAGAGAGAGACATCAATGTACAGTTGCCTTTCACCTGCCTCCAGCAATGGACCTGGTTGGGGACCTGGCTTGCAACCTGGTCATGTGCCCTGGCTGGGAATCAAACCAGTGACCTTTGGGTTTGTGGGCCAGTGCCTTATTTCCTGTGCCACTGGCCAGGGCTAGAAATATTTTAAATCAGCTATTACAAATGTTTTGGTAAATAAATACACTTGCTAGCAATTTAAAAAATAAAAATTTTTAACAAAGAAATAGGAAATGTATGTAAGAACCAAAGAGAAAGTTTAGAGATAAAAAATACAATAATGTTTTAAGAAAAGGTTAATAGAATAACTCAATTGCCAAGGCAAAATGGCAGATGAACCAGTAAAACTGAAGACAGATCAATAGAAAGTTTGGACAAAACCAAAAAAAAAAACAAAACAGAGAGGTAACTTTCTTAGTATAACTACAAAATCTAACACTTGTGCTATTTCTGTCAAAGAGTTCCAGAAATAGAGAAAAATTCATGTGGAGTTAAAAAAATATTTGAAGAAAAGTGGCTGAAAAATTCTCAAATTTGGTAATAGACAAATCAACAGAATCACAAATCTCAGTGAACCCAATAAATACAAAATCTGAACACCAAGAAATATAATCAAATCTTTGAAGCTACAAACAACAATAACAAAAAAGTTTTCAAGAACAGGCAGAAGAAAACAACTCATTACTTATGGAATACAACAATGCAAATGATAGCAGGTTTCTCATCAGGTAACATGGAAGACTGAAATAAGTAGTACACACTGAAATATGCTGAATGAAAGAAACTGTCACCTAGAATTCTATAACCTTTGAAAATGTACTGCAGAAATGAAGGTGAAATAAAGACATTGTTAGATGAATGAAAGAATATGTTTTGCTAGCAGACCAGCTCTAGGAGAATGATGAAAGAAAGTTCTTTAGATATATGGAATAGTAATGGTGGAGGACTTGGAATACTGGGAATGGAGAAAGAGCAACAGAAAGGGTAAATAATTGGCCAACCATAATAAACTATTATTTTTCTCTTGAATTGAAAAGAATCATGTTTCACAGTTAAAAGCAAAATTATAATATTATTTGATGTGGTTCTCAATGTATATAGAGGCAATATTTAAGACATTAATATTATAAAACATGGAGACTAATGGGACCTAAACTATCAGAAGTTATCTATATTCCACTTGAAGTGGTAAAATGTTGAGACTAGGACACTCCAGTAAGTTAAGTGTGCAAGCTGAGATCTTCAGGGCAACCATTTAAAACAAAATACAAAGGGATGTCCTCAAAACGCTAGTTTAAAATGGAATTATAAAAAAAAAAAATGTTCAAGTGACCCACAGGAAGACAGGAAAGAAGAAACAGAATTTTAAAAAACTGAGGAAAAAATAGAGAAAAACAGTAAAATGGCAGACTTACGTTTTACCATATCAACAGTTACATTAACTATAAATAATCTAAAGTTAGCAATTAAAAGAGATGTGCAGAATAAAAAGATGGCCTATGTATATGCTACCTATAAAAAATCATTTCAAATATAATGATACAAATAGGATAAAAGTGAAAAAAGGAGAAGCATATACCACACTAGCACTGATATAAAGAGCTGGCATGACTATATTATATCAGATGAAGTCCAGGCAGAGTCACCAGGGATGGGAAGAATATTACATAATAATTTATGAGTCAACTCACCAAGATAACATGAAACTATAACCTATAATCACCAAGTAAAAAGGCTGCCAAATACAAAAAGGAAAAATAAACAGTACTGAATAGAGAAATGGACAAACCTGTAATTGTAGTTGGAGGTTTTACCATGACTCTCCTAGTAACTGACAGAACCAAGAGAAAAGATGTCAGAACACAGATAGAGGAATTAAACAGCATGTCCAAGAAATAAAAATCCAATTCACATATTGAAACACTCTGTCCAACAACAGCACAATACAGATGACCTTGATCAATGCCAGGATTAGGGGCTTGGACATACTGTACAGTTGAAAATCCACATATAACTAGCACACATTATTTTAAGCATGCATGAGACTGTATCTTGGGTCATAAAGCTAATCAAAAGAAAATTAGATAACTTCTCAATAGTTGAAAATTAAGCAATACATTTCTTAAATAATGGTACAAATTTGGGAGCCTGGCTTTAAAACGCTGTGACTAATCCTGCTAGTGTTACCAAGTGGAAGTTCCTCCCTGATGATGAAAGAACTTCCTCCATCTGAAGGATGTAAATACTCGTGTTTAGTCGTGTTACTATTAATGATTCATGGTTTTATTTATTCCTCAAAAACCACCTATTACAGTGTTATTACTTAGTAAGGCACTTGTGCTGAGAGGCAGACAACCAATGGAGGATTGTTGAGGAAATGTTAGGGATTTCAGAGTGGCTCAGATAGGAAGCCCTGATGGGAGATGATTATAAAGAAAACTGAAAAAGTCATAAGGGTTCCATGTGGCTCCCAATGGAGTCTGCACTTGCTAAGGAGTCAACATCCTGAAGCAGCAAGACACTGAGCTGAGAAAGGACACTGGAGCATACTGACTGCAGGAGAGTGCAGAACACAAGGGGGTCAGTCACTGTGGTGGTGGGAGCAATTCAGTTGAACAGTGATGAGGAAAATGAAGTGCAAAGTGGGGTTTACCAGCTGTCGGGCATTAGCAGCAGGGTCCCCATCCTCCCGCCCTTGGTCCCTAGGATGGTCCTTGACCTGCAGGTCAGAGTCAGGGTCGTTCCACACCTTAGCCTGCTCCTACCTTCTGAAGGGACAGATGTGGCTGCTTCATATCCAGTAGGAGGAAATTCCCAAAGAAAGGCAGGTTCCTGGGCCCTGGCGGGTAGTTCTTCGGGAGCCGCCGTCTTTGGAAGAAATTTGCAAGGATTAGAAAGACGAAGGTACCCAGCAGGACAGTGCTGGGGTGGAGCGCTCTCCAGGTGGCCGCCACTAAGGATTCCATTGCCCAGAACATGGCTTTTACTTCTGCTGGCTTCTCTGCATCTGAGCAGGTGCTGTCCCTCTCCCAGACTCTCTATCCCAACAAACCCATCTGTCCCGCCCTCCCTGCCCTACACTGCGACGCTTCCCTACCCTGCCATGCCCCGCCCACCGAACTTTGTCCCTGAACTTCCGCCACCCCAACTCCCGCCCTGTCCCCAGCCCTGCGGGATGACTCAATCCCGAACTTCCTCCATCCTTCTTTGCCCCTCCTCCCCTCCCCAGCCAGCTTAAAGGTAGACCATGGGATGCCAGGCTGGGCACTGAGTTTTAGGGAGAACCGGCACCCGTCTTGGAAAGTCTTATGCTGGGACTGTTGTGGCTCTTGCTGGGGCTTATTGTTTCAGTGCATCTCAGAGAGCATCACAGACAATGGAGCTCCGTGTTTTTCAATCACTGTCTCACACAAGGTTCAAGGATCTGAACCATGCCTGATAGGCAAGCCAGCAGAAGCACCTGACATTTATGGGCACTTATTGTATGTCAGACAGCGCACTTGCCTCTTTACATAAATTATTTCGTTCTCACAAAGTTAGGTAATGCTCGTCTTGCACCGAGCACACTGAACTGACGTTTTAAGTACCAAATACTTGCGGAGTAAATAAATTCACTTGTTTGCAAAACCTCTAAACGAGGTCCTGTATTTGTACCTGTTTTGAAGATCAAAGAGGCTTACATCAAAGCTCCTGGAACTGATCCTAGTCTTGAATAGGTGAGGGGAGGTGTGTTTCCAATGTCCAGAGGGAGATGCTAATCAGAATTTTACTTTTATCCTTCCAGTGTACATTTTCCTGTTTACTGCAGTTTTCATCCATTCATACACTGTTGCAAATATTAATAGAACTGTTTAAAAATAATTATTATAGAACTGCTTTCAAAAATAACTCATTATTATGTGTTTGAGATCATTCCAGGTTGAAACGTGTCACTTTAGTTCATTCACTTTTACAGCTATGTAATATTTTGTCACTCAGTTTTCTAAATTGAGTTGTAATTGGTATATGGCATCACATTATGACTTGATATTAACCATAGTCACTGTGCTTTGCTTTACATTCCCTGGATTTATTTACTTTATAACCAGAAGTTTGGGCCTTCTAACTCCCTTTACTCATTTTGTCAACCTTCCACCTCCTGTCTCTGAAAACCACCTATCTTTTCAGTGCATCCATGTGCTTGATTTTTCAGTTTTAAAGATCTCAAATATAAGTGAGATCTTGTCATTTGTTTTTCTCTGTCTGACTTATTTCACTTAACATAATACCCTTGAGGTACACCCTCGGTTGTTGTTACAAATGGGATCATTTCTTTCTTTTTATAAAGGCGGAATAGTATTCATGGGTGTGTGTTCATATATGTATATGAATATTATATATAAATTTCTTTATTCATCAATCAATGGACATTTAGGTTGGTTCAATATCTTGGTTATTGTAAATAATGCTGCAGAGGACATGGAGGTGCATATCTTTTAAGCTAGTGTTTTGTTTTTTCTAGACAAACACCCAGAACAGGAGTTGCTGGATCATATGGTAGTTCTTCTATTTTTATACCATAATTTCTAATTTCTTTACCCATCTCTATATCAACAAAAATTTGTTACTTATTTCCCTACTTCTCCTTGTAGTTTTCAAAACAAATAGTATAGAATTAATATAGTACTACAGGTGAGAAATTATGCCAAGGACTTAAATGCATGATGTCACATTTAAGATGAGATGATCTCTATTAACTTCTTCTCATGGGCCTTGTATAAACAAAGTGCTTGACTTTAACTGAAAACTGTAAGAATTAGATAGATTTGTAACAAACTAATTAAAATACCCATCAGAAGAAAAATTAATACCACTTATTTGAACACAAAGATGAATACTCACCTTACAATGTGCTTTTTCATTAGTTCATTTTTTCTTTCTTTTTATTTTAAATTTCATCTTTATTGTATTTTTCCATTATCCTTTAGTCTCATACTGTCACAAAGGATAACATTTTATACTTTTGTACAACTGAGTACTATTCCATTGTGTACATGTCCCAAAGTTGTTATATCTACTCATCTACTGATGGACACTTGGGCTGTTTCCATAGCTTGGTGATTATAAATAACCCTGCAATGAACATAGGGGTGGTTATGTTATTTCAAAATAGGGTTTGGGTTTGGGTTGTTTCAGATATATTCCCAGAGATAGGATTTCTGGGTCAAAACCATTCTTGGTTTTTGATTTTTAAAATGATCTAAACCATTTTAATTTTTTGAAGCATCTCCACACTGCTTTCCACAGTGGATGCACCAGCCTGCATTCCCAGCAACAGTGCAAAAGGGTTCCCCTATCTCCACACCATCAGCAGCACTCATTGTTTATTGATTTATCGATGATTGTCATTCTGACAGGTGTGAGAAGGTAACTCATTGTGGTTCTAATTTGCATTACTCTGATGATTAGTGACATTGGTCATCTAGTTATATATCCATTGGACATCTCTATGTCTTCCTTGGAAAAGTGTCTGCTCAGGTCCTTTGCCCACTTTTTAATAGGTCTGTTTTTTTGTTTTTGTTTTTTGTTTTGTTTTGTTTTGTTTTTGGTGTTGAGCTTTGTAAGTACTTTATAAATTTTGGATATTCACCCCTTATCAGATGTATTAGTGAACATTTCTCCCATTCCATGGATTGCCTTTTTATTTTGCTGATTTCCATTGCTGTGCAAAGCCTTTTTAGTTTGATGTAGTCCATTTGTTTTTCTTTTGTTTTCCTTGCCTGGGGAACTATAGCCAATGAAAAATTATTTTGAGCAATGTCTGAAATTTTGCTATGTTTTCTTCTAGGATTTTTATGGTTTCAGGTCTAATATTTAACTCTTTGATTCATTTTGAACTTGTTCTTGTGTGTTGTATAAGAAGGTGGTCTTGTTTTATTTTCCTGCACATGTCTGTCCAATTTTCCCAACACCATTTATTGAATAAACTACCTTTAGCCTATTGTATGTGCTTGCTTCTTCTGTCAAACATTAGTTGACTACAAAGGTGTGGGTTGATTTCTGGGCTCTCTCTTTTGTTCTTCTGTTCTCTTGGTCTGTGTCTGTTTTTATGCCAGTACTAAGCTGTTGTGATTAGCATGGCCCTATAATATAGTTTGATATTAAGTAGCATGATACCTCCAATTTTGACCTTCTTTCTCAGGATTGCTGTTGCTATGTGGCAGTAGTTCCATATAACTTTTTGAAATATTTGTTCTTGTTCTGTGCAAAATGTCATTGGGATCTTGATAGGAATTGTATGAATCTATAGATTCCTTTGGGTAGTATGGACATTTTGATGATGTTAATTCTTCCGATCTATGAACACAATATGTGCTTCCACTTACTTGTATTTTCTTCAAATTCTTTCTTTAATGTCTTATAAATTTCCAAGTATAGGTCTTTTACATCTTTGGTTAGATTTATTCCTAGGTATTTTATTCCTTTTGAAGCAATCATAACTGGGAATGTTTTCTTAATTTTCCTTTCTAATACTTCATTATTGCCATATATAAAATGCAACTGATTTCTGGATATTAATTTTATATCTTGCTACTCTGCTGAATTCATTAATCAATTCTAGTAGAGGTTTCTTACTGGAATCTTCAGAGCTCTCTAGGCACACTATCACATCATCTGTGAATAAAGACAGTTTTTCTTCTTCCTTTTCAATTTGGATACCTTTTATTTCTTCTGCTTGTCTGACTGTTGTGGCTAGGACTTCCAGTACTGTGTTAAATAAGAGAGGTGAAAGTGGACATCCTTGCTTCTTCCCAATCTTAAGGGAAACACTTGTGGTTTTTCCTTGTTGAGCACAATGCTGGCAGGGTCATATATGGCCATTATTATTTTTACATATGTTCCCATGTCCCTCTATTCCAACTCTGCTGATAGTTTTCAGTATGAATGAATGCTGGATGTTATCAAGTGCCTTTTCTGTATCTGTTGATATGCTCATATGGCCCTTCATTTTGTTTATGTGATGAATCACATGTATTGATTACTGGAATAAATCCTACTTGAGCATAGTGCATAATCTTTTTTTTTTTAAATATGGAACGCTTCACGAATTTGCATGTCATCCTTGCACAGGGGCCATGCTGATCTTCTCTGTATCGTTCCAATTTTAGTATATATGCTGCCGAAGTGAACACCATAATCTTTTTGATGCGTTGTTGTATTCAGTTTGCTAAAATTTTGTGGAGGATTTTTGCATCTATATCCCTCAGGGATATTGGTCTATGATTTCTTTCTTTGTAGCATCTCTATCTGGCTTTGGAATTAGGATAATGCTGGCCTCATAAAATGAGTTTGGGAGCCTTCCCTCCTCTTAAATTTTATGAAATACTTTGAGAAGGAGTGGTGTTAGTTTTTCTTGGAATGTTTGGTAAAATTCTTCCTGTGAAGCCATGTGGTCTAGGGCTTTTGTTTGTTTGGAGTGTTTTGATTACTGCTTCAGTTTCACTATGTGTAATCTGTTTATTCAGATTGTCTGATTCTTCTTGATTAAATTTTGGAAGATTGTATGTTTCTAGGAATTAATCCATTTCATCCAGATTGTCCAGTTTGTTGGCATATAGTTGTTTATAATATTTTCTTACAATCTTTTGTATTTCTTTAGTGTCAGTTGTTATTTCTCCTCTTTCATATCTGTTTAACTTATTTGGGTCTTTTTTCTTTTTTCTTGATAAGTCTAGTTAAAGGTTTGTCAACATTGTTTAACTTTTCAAAGAACAAGCTCTCAGAGTCACTGATCTTTCGTATGAATTTTTAGTCTATTTCATTTAGTTCTGCTTTAATCTTTATTATTTCCGTCTATCTATTCATTCTGGGCTTTGTTGTTTGTTTTTTTTCAAATAGCTTTTAGTGTGAGGTTAGATTATTTATTTGAGCTTTCTTTTGTTTTTTGCTTTTTGTGGTAGGCATGTAATGCTATGAATTTCCTTCTTAGAATTGCTTTCCCAGTATCACCCAGATTTTAGATAGTTGTGCCTTCCTCATTCTCATTTGTTTCAGGTATCTTTTTAAAAAAGATTTTATTTATTATTTTCAGAGAGAGAAGAAGGGGAGAGAGGCAGAGAGGGAGAGAAACATCAATGTATAGTTGCCTTTCACCTGCCTCCAGCCACAGACTTGGCTAGAGAAGTGGCTTGCAACCTGGTTATGTGCTCTGGTTGGGGAATCGAACCAGCAAGCTTTGGGCTCGCAGGCTGGTGCCTTATCCACTGTGCTACCAGCCAGGGCTCAGGTATTTTTTTTTATTTCTTCCTTGATCTTGTTGTTGAGCCATTCATTGTTAAATCGCATGTATTTAACTTCTGTGTCTTTGCATATATTTCAGAGCTCTTTTTGTGATTGATTTCTAGTTTAATATCATTTTTGTCAGAGAAGATGCTTGAGATAATTTCTATCTTCGTAGGTTTCTTGAGACTTGTTTTGTGTATTAATATGTGGTCTATCCTAGAAAACATTCCATGTGTATTTGAAAAGTATGTATATTTTCATACTTTTGGGATGAAAGTGTTTCATGCTTTGGGATGAAATACTCTGAAGATATCAATTAAATCCATTTGATCTAGTATGCTGTTTAAAGCCACTGTCTCCTTGTTGTTTATTTGCCTGGAAGATCTATGCATTGAAGTCAATAGTGTGTTAAATTCCCTGAGTATGACTGTATTTATGTTGATCTCTCCCTTTATGTCAATAAAGATTTGCTTTATATATGTAGGTGCTCCTTTGTTGGGTGCATAAATGTTACTAGGGTTACATCCTCTTGTTGGAGTGTTCCCTTTATCATTATGTGTGTCCTTCTTTGTCTGTTACTACAGCCTTGTTGGATATAAGTACTGCTACCCCAGCTTTTTAAAATTTTCCAATTAGATGAAATTTCTTTTCCCATTTCTTTACTTTTAGTCTGTATCTTTCCATTTGAGATGGGTCTCTTGGAAGCATCATATGTATGGATCTCATTTTCTTATTGATTCAACTACCCTGCCTCATTTGGTTGGAATATTTAAGCTATTTATACGTACATATGTAGAGCCATTTTGTTCTAAAAGTGTTTTGTTCTGTTTTTTCTTTCTTTCTTTTCTTCTTGTTCTTAAAGCAAGCTATTTAACATTTATTGCAATACTAGTTTATTGTTAAACTCCTTTAGCTTTTTCTGGTCTAGGAAGCTCCTTATTTTTCTTTTGATTTTAAATGATGGCCTTGCTGGATAAAATAGCCTTGGCTGTAGGCTTTTGCTTTTCATCACCTTGAATATTTCATAACTGAAATGTTTCTGTTGAGTAATCAGATGACATTCTGATTGGTGCTCATTTGTAGGTAACTCCCTGCTTTTCTGTTGTGGCTTTTAGGAGTCTCTTTTTATCTTTAAGTCTTGTCATTTTAATTATGATGTGTTTTGGTTTAGGTCTCTTTGGGTCCAATGTACTTGGGATTCTCTGAAATTTCTGGACTTGTATGTCTTTTTCTATCACCCAATTAAGGAATTTTTTGGTCATTATTTTATAATCTTCAAATAAGTTCTTGTACCCTTGTTCACTCTTTTCTCTTTCCTCTTTCCAGTATTTCCAAGATGCAGATGCTGTTACACTTTATGTTGTCCAATATTTTTCTTAATTTCTCTTCATTCTTTAAAAATTCTTTCCTTTTTTGGGCTGTTCTGCCTATGTGTTCTTTCCTACCTTGTCTTCCAAATAACTGATGCCATCCTCTGTTTCATCTAACTTGTTTATTCCTGCCAGTGTATTTTATTTCAGATATTGCATTCTTTATTTCTGTTTGGTCACTTTGTATGATTTCTATGTCTTTTTTCATGGTTTTGAATATCCTTATAATCATTACTCTAAATATCCTATCTGATAAATTGCTTTCCTCCATTTCATCTAGTTCTTCTGGAGAATTCTCTTATTCTTTCATTTGAGGTCTGTTACTTTGTCTTCTTATTTTGGCTGTTTCTTTGTATTTTCTGCCTTCTTTGTTGAGATAATAAATCATTAAACTGATTAGTTGTTAACATAATCAAACTGTAATTAGCAGCCAGGCTTGGACTCCACAGAGTGGGCAGAGTAATTCCTGCGGGCATGGCTCTTGCTTCTCCTGAGGCTGATGCCACTTGGAGAAGAGTGCTCTGCCTGAGAAAGATGGCTCCTGCAGGATGGGGGAGGACTCAGCACAAGGATTCTGGCAGTTTTCCTTCAGTTCTCCCCCTAGAGCCACCAACACTAGATTTTCCTCAAGTGTCTTTAGTCAACTCTTCCCTTCAACTGTCGGAGCTCTGGGTAAGTGGCTGCAAATGCTTGTTGGCTCTTTAAGATGCTGTCTAAATCTTCAACCTTCTTTCCCTGGAAACCCTGATGCTTTTTTACAGCTGGATGCTATCTGAGTTACATTCTGACTCTGGTGCTGTAAGCTGGGAAGCCCAGCTTAAGGTTTAGACCTCACTCTTCTCAGGGGGAAAATCCCTGCTGCTGAAACATCCCTCTGGAACTTCTGCTGCAGCCCTTGGGAGACCAGCCAACACTGTCATACCTCCTGCACTCTGCCTACCAGTCACATTGTGGTGAAGTTGTTTCCTTTGCCTGTCTGTGGTTATAAGGCTTTTCTCCAGCTAGTATTTAGCTGGTTATTCAGGGTGATTTCTCTACAATTCAATTGTAATTCCAAATTGGTCCTGGAAGGAGATTAGTATAGCTTCCACTTACTCCTTTGCCATCTTGGGTCTCCCTCTCATTAGTTCTTTCTGAAATAAAATCCTCAAACTTTGATTGACAATTTTTTCTCATAGTGATTTACTTTCAGAACTTTGTCTAGCCAATGATTAATGCAAGAAGAAAGGAACACATTTTTAACTTTAAGAGCTTGTTATGATTAGTAAGAGCTTCCATCACTGAATATTGTTTCTATCTTCTATAAAGTTAAAATACTAATCAACACAGGTATTTGGTTACTAAAATTTTTAAATGTAACATGACTTGTTTGAAAGTATTGATATTTTGTATAAGATTGGGTATGCTAATAACTTTGACTTATATTCTAAAGAAAATTGAATAATGCAAAAATTAGTATCTTTAGTTATAACCAAAATGAGATTAATACTGGAGTTGGTCTTCAGTGTCATTTTTCATTTTATACTTTTACTCTTATATTCTCTGTCTTGTACTAATCAATCCCCCAATCATTGAGGAGTTGCTATAAAGAAAGTTTTGGGGTTGGGGAGAGAAAGCTTGACATATTTTGTTGATCAAAATATATCTATGGAAATATGTAAAGTAACTAAGAGGAATATTAATTGCACAGTAAGAAATGATCAGATTAGTCTCTTCATTCATCTTTATGCAACATGTATTCCTGAATATATTGGTAATCTATTAATAAGTTAATCATTGTGATTATAACTATCAAATAATTTTTTAAGCATTAATTGTACACTGTGGTGTGAAATCTGTCTATTCAGGGAAGTAACACTATAAATGTTAAAAATAATTTACTTATTTTTAGGTATTATTATATGTCAAGTATATAAAGTGAACTAAATGTTAAAATTAAGCATATTTTATAAACAGCAATGACACTTACTTATGTTGAATTGTTTTTCTTTTATGAATTAGAATAATTTGATATTTTTATTGCTATTACTTGTCTTACATCCTCCTTCCAGCATGTAAATACATTGTTTGGCAATTAGAAGACAGAAGTGTTTTACAAATTTAGTTAAAAAATTTATTGACGTGATGTATTATTTTTACTGAAAAATAATGTGGCTCACCAGATCACTTATGTTTGCTTAAGATTTTTTCTTAGTCTGAAAGTCAAAGAAATTCTTGTAATAATCAAAGGAAGTCCTGTAATAACTATACTACACTTATTACTGTACACTTAAAGTATTTATTTTTTTAAAATTTTATTGTTGTTGTATTATATCCATCCCCTTTTTGCTCCCCTCTGTCCCCCTCTCCACCCATCCATTTCCCTCAAAGTCAATCCCACCTGTTGTCCATGTCCATGGTTCCTTTATACTAGGTTCTTGTCTAAACTGCTCCCCTTCCTTGCCTCTGCCTTCCCCCTCCCCGCAACCGTCTTCCCCCTGACCACTGAAGGCCTATTCACTATATTCATATATTTGGTTCTGTTTTGCTTGTTGTTAGTTTTGTTCATTATTGTCCTGTAATGGGTGAGATCATATGGTATTTGTCCTTCACTGACTGGCTTATTTCACTAAGCATAATACTCTCCAGTTCCATCATGTTGTTGCAAAGGGTACGAGTTCCTTCTTTCTTTCTGCTGTATAGTATTCCATTGTGTAAATGTACCGAAGTTTTTTGATCCAATCATCCACTGATGGGCACTTAGGCTATTTCTAGCACTTGGCTATTGTAAATAGTGCTGCTATGAACATAGGTGTACATAGGTTCTTATGAATTGGTGTTTCAGGATTCTTTGGGTATATGCCAAGCAGTGGAATGGCTGGATGAAAAGGCAGTTCCATTTTTAGTTTTTTAAGGAAACCCCATACTGTTTTCCACAGTGGCTGCACCAGCCTACATTCCCACCAACAGTGTGCGAGGGTTCCCTTTGCCCCACATCCTTGCCAGCACTTGTTGTCTGTTGATTTGTTGATGATTGCCATTCTGACAGGTGTGAGGTGGTATCTTATTGTGGTTTTAATTTGCATCTCTCTGATGACTAGTGATGTTGAGCATTCTTTCATATGCCTCTGGGCCCTTTGTATATCTTCCTCAGTGAGTTGTCTGTTCAGGTCCTTTGCCCATTTAAAAAAAAAAAATTTATTGTTGTTGTATTACATCTATTCCCTTTTTGCTCCCCTCCCCACCCACCCATTCCCCACCAAAGTCAATCCCATCTGTTGTCCATGTCCATGGTTCCTTTATACTAGGTTCTTGTCTAAAGTGCTCCCCTTCCTTGCCTCTGCCTCCCCCTTAAAGTATTTCTGGGTACACTATTTGTATATCTCCAATGCTTGAAAATTTGAAGGGTAATATAAACTAGTATATTTTAGAATATTTAAGAAAGAAACAAGTTTTTAAGTACTTTTTTACACCAGGCTTTTAGATTTTATGAAGATATTGGTGAGAAATATTAGAGATACTTTCAGTATTGACAAAACTCTGAAAACATCTTTCTATAGAATACAAAACATGTAATACTTAATAGAATCAGGCATTTAACATAGGAAATTTTATGCTTGTATTGTAATATTGAAATTGCAAGAATAGCATTTTTATAATTCCTGCTATACTTTTATAAAACTAAATCTTATTTGCTTATTTTTTCTTCTGTTTTTTTTTTTTTGTCTCAGGAGATATATCGGATAAAATATTGCTTTGAGCAATGCCCTAGATTTTACTGCCTATGTTTTCTTCTAGGATTTTTATGGTTTTCAGTCTAATATTTAAGCTTTTATCTTATTATATTTTTATCTTATTATATTTTGAATTTATTCTTGTGTGTGGCATAAAAAGGTGGTCTAGTTTCATTTTTCTACACATATCTGTCCAATTTTTCCAACACCATTTATTGACTAAACTATCTTTAATTCACTGTATGCGCATGGCTTCTTTGTCAAATATTAATTGACTATAAAGGTATGAACTCTCTATTCTTTTTTATTTACCTCTATGTCTATTTTTATGTCAGTATCACACTGTTTTGATTACTATGTTTTCATAGCATAGTTTGATATTAGGTAATGTGATACCTCCAACTTTGTTCTTCTTAGGATTGCTGTTGCTATGCAGAGTCTTCATCTAAATTTTTGAAATATTTGTTATAGTTCTATGGAATATATCATTAGAATTTTGATAGGAACTGCATTGCACCTATAGATTACTTTGGGTAGCATGGATATTTTGATGATGTTAAATCTTCCTATCCAGGTACAAAATAAACAAAGGACCTAAATAGATACCTCTCCAAAGAAGACATCTAGTCGGCCAATAGACATATGAACAGGTGTTCAATATCACTAATCATCAGAGAAGTGCAAATTAAAACCATATGAAATACCATCTCACACCTATCATAATGGTTATCATTAATAAATCAACAAGGAACAAGAAGTGGAGAAAGGGGAATCCCTTTGCATTGTTGGTGAGAATGCATACTGGTGCATCCACTGTGGAAAGCAGTATGGGGATACCTCAAAAAATTAAAAATGGATCTGACTTTGATCTTGAAATATATCCAAGAAAACCCAAAACTATAATTTGAAAGACTATACATTCATTGCAGCATTATTTATAATAGCCAAGATATGGAAGCAGCCCAAATGTCCATTAGTAGATGAGTAGATAAAACAGCTATGGGACAATGGAATACTACTTGGCTATAAAAACAGAAAATTTTAATTTTTGTAATAGCAAGCTTGGACATGGAGAACATTATGCTAAGGCAAAATAAGCCAGTCAGAGAAAGACAAATACCATATGATTTCACTCATATGGGGAATCTAATGAACAAACTGAAGTAACAAGCCAAATAGAGACAAGCTCACATGGAGAGCAGGATGATAGCTAGGTGGTGTGTGTGTATGGGTAAGTGGGTGGTTAGTGGATGGAGAGACCAAGCATAAAGTAAAAAGGACTCATAGACATAGACAACAGGTTGGTGATAGTAGGGAGGTGATGAGGGGGTATAAGGGGTTAGTTAAATGGTAATGGAGGAAATACAATAGAATTTAGAAGGAAAATAAAAGTAAATCTTATATTACTAAGCTTTAAAAATGTTAAGGAGAAGTACAAATATTCTCAAACAAAAATTGAGGAAAGTTGTTGTCAGTAATACTGCCTTACAAGAAATGTTAAAAGGAGCTCTTCAGAAAGAAAAGAAAGATATAGGTCAGAAATTCAGATCTATAAAAAGAGATATTACTAGAGAAGAAGTAAATGGAGGTAAAATAAATCTTTTATTTTCCTTTTCTTAATTGATGTGACAGATAACAGTTTGTTCAAAATATAAATAGTAACAGTTTATTCAGTGATTATAATTTATAGATAAATGATAGGATTGATGCAATGTTATAAGGGACAGGAAGCAATTAAAGAAATTATATTAGTGACATCACTGAGGAAACAGTGTAGTGTTATTTGAAAGTAGATTTGAATTAGTTGGAAATGTATTTTGCAAATTCTAGTGCTACCACCTAACAAGTTTAGAAAAATATAATTGATATGCTAAATCAGAAGAGAAAATAAAATTATATAAAATGCCCAATTAAGGTAGAAAAAGGGAAAGAAAAAGAGAAACAAAGCTAAGAGAAATGAATAGAAAATAATAATGAGTATGACAGATATTAATCTGGATAAATAATCATTTTAAATGCTGGAGGTCTAAATACACTAAATAAAAGATAGAGTCTATCAGAATGGATTAAAAAAAATAAATGGGAGAGAGAGAGACCTCTTTCAGATTGTTCATTGTTATTGTATTAAAATACAACTAATTCTTGTTATGTTGATCTTTGCATTTCCCCTAAAACCTTGCTGCATTCATTTACTAGTTATAATAGTTTGTGTGTGTGTGTGTGTGTGTGTGTGTGTGTATGTGTGAAAGTTTTGGAGTGTTCTACATATGAGATGTCATCTATGAAAATAAATTATTTTAGCTCAGTATCAAAAGGAATAAATTACTCAGGAAGACAAAATAAATATATATTGAAAACTATAAACTATTGTTGAAAGACATTAAAGAAGACACAAATAAATGGAAAGACATTTTCTGTTTATGGACTAGAGGACTTAATATTGTTAAAATGACCATAGTACTTAAAGTGATTCAAAATATTTCCTATTGAAATACAAATAGCATTTTTTTTACAGAAATAGAAAATATAATCCTAAAATTCTCATGTAACCAAGAAAGATCCTGAATAACCAAAACAATCTTGAGAAAGAAGGGCAAAACTGGAAGGTTCCAATTTCCTAACTTCAAACTGTATTACAAAGCTACAGTAACAAAACAGTATGGTACTAGCATAAAGACAGACACACAGGCCAATGGAACAGAATTGAGGGCCCAGAAATAAATCCATGCATATGTAGTCAAATGATCTTCAACAAGAGTGCCAATATTACAAAATGGGGATTAACAAAGGGTGCTTGGAAAAATGAATATCTGCACACAAAAGAAGAAAATTGTAACCTTATCTTACACTATATACAAAATCCAATTTATGGTGGATTAAAGACTTAAAACATAAGACTTGAAGCTATAAAACTCTGGAAGAAAACATAAATGAAAAACTTCATAACATTGATCTTAGCAGTGGTTTCTTGGCTATGACTCCAAAAGCACAGACAACAAAAGCAAAAAATAGAAAAGTAGGAGTACAACTACCTAAAAAGTATCTGTATCTGTAGAGCAAATAAAATAATATATGTAGCTTAGGACTTTATGATGGGAAAAATGTTGGTATAGTCGCATGGCTAGGGCAGAGTGGCTGCAGTAGAGGGAAGCACAGGGGAATGTTTGAGAGATAGGAGATTGGAAACCATGTAGAGCAAGGGATTTGTAAACTAGGGAAAGGAGTGTAGATTTAAGCTTGATTACATGACATTGCAATTTAAAAAAATTTAATTTAATTGTTGTTGTATTACATCAATCCTCTTTTTACTCCCATCTGTCCCCTTCCCCGTCCACCCACTCCCCTCCAAAGTCAATTCCACTTGTTGTCCGCACCTTCTTCCATGCTAGTTCCTTGACTAAACTGCTCCCCTTCTTTGCTTCTTTCTCCCCCTTCCCCCCTGCCCACTGAAGGTCTATTCATTGTATTCATGTATCTGGTTCTGTTTTGCTTGTTGTTTGTTTTGTTCATTATTGTCCTGTAATGGGTGAGATCATATGGTATTTATCTTTCACTGACTGGCTTATTTCACTAAGCATAATACTCTCCAGTCCCATCCATGTTGCAAAGGGTAGGAGTTCCTTCTTTCTTTCTGCTGTGTAGTATTCCATTGTGTAAATGTACCAAAGTTTTTTGATCCAATTATCCACTGATGGGCACTTGGCTATTACAAATAGTGCTGCTATGAACATAGGGGTACATAGGTTCTTATGAATTGGTGTTCCAGGGTTCTTCAGGTATAGTCCTAGTAGTGGGATCGCTGGATCAAAAGGCAGTTCCATTTTTAGTTTTTAAAGGAAACTCCATACTCTTTTCCATAGTGGCTATACCAGCAGTGCATGAGGGTTCCCTTTACCCCACATCCTCACCAACACTTGTTGTTTGTTGATTTGCTGATGATTGCCATTCTGACAGGTGTGAGGTGGTATCTTATTGTGGTTTTAATTTGCAACTCTCTGATGACTAGTGATGTTGAGCATTCTTTCATATGCCTCTGGGCCCTTTGTATGTCTTCCTCAGTGAGTTGTCTGTTCAGGTCATTTGCCCATTTTTTAATTGGGTGTCTGGCCCCCTGGTGTTGAGTCACATTAGTTCTTTATATATTTTGGAGATGAAACCCTTGTCTGAGGTATCATTGGCAATTATGTTTTCCCATACAGTTGGTTCCCTTTGAATTTTGCTTATATATTTTTTAGCTGAACAGAAACTTTCAATTTGATATAGTCCCATTTGTTGATTTGTTCTTTGATTTCCTTTGCCCTTGGAGAAGTATTAGTAAACATATTTCTACATAGGATATCTAAAATTTACTGCCTATATTTTTCTCCAGGACCTTTATGGTGGCACTACTTATGTTTAAGTCTTTTATCCATCTTGAATTTATTCTGGTGTATAGTGTAAGTTGGTGGTCTAGTTTTATTTTTTTGCATGTTGCTGTCCAGTTCTCCCAACACCACTTGTTGAAGAGACTGTTTTTACTCCATTTTATGTTCCTTCCCCTTTTGTTGAATATTGACCATAGAGTCCTGAGTTTATTTCTGGGCTCTCTATTCTATTCCATTGATCTATATGTTCATTCTTATGCCACTATCAGACTGTTTTGATTACAGTAGCCTTGTAGTATAGTTTGATGTCCAGTATTGTGATTCCTCCTACCTTGTTCTTTCTCAAGATTGCTGTGGCTGTTTATGGGCATTTTTGGCACCATATAAAATTTTGAAGTATTTTTTCTATCTCTGTGAAGTATGTCATTGGTATTTTAATTGGGATTGCATTGAATATGTAGATTGCTTTGGGTAGTATGGACGTTTTAATGATGTTAATTCTTCCCATCCATGAACATGGTATATGTTTCCATTTATTTGTATATTCCTTAATTTCTTTCTTCAATGTTCTGTAGTTTTCTGAGTACAGGTCTCTTACCTTCTTGGTTAGGTTTATTCCCACGTACTTTATTTTTCTTGTTGCTATGGTAAATGGGAATTGTTTTGTAGCTTCTATCTCTGATGTTTCATTATTGGTATACAAAAATATTTTTGATTTCTGAATATTGACTTTATATCCAGCTATTTGTTAAATTTGCTTATTAGGTTGAGTAAGTTTTTGGTGGAGTCTGTTGGGTTTTGTATGTACACTATCATATCATCTGCAACTAATGAGAGTTTGACTTCCTTCTTTCCAATTTGGATACCTTTGATTCCTTTTTCTTCTCTGATAGCTATGGCTAGAACTTCCAAAATGCTGTTGAACAGAAATGGAGAAAGTGAACAGCCTTGTCTTTTTTCTGATCTTAGGGGGAACGCTTTTAGCTTTTGCCCTTTGAGTATGATGTTGGCTTCAGGTTTCTCATAGATGGCCTTTATGATATTGAGGTATGCTCCCTCTATTCCCATTTTGCTGAGTGTTTTTATTATAAATTGTTGATGTATTTTATCAAATGCTTTTTCAGCATCTATTGATATGATCATATGGTTTTTGTCTTTCATTTTGTTTATGTGGTGTATTACATTAATTGATTTGCGAATGTTGCATCATTCTTGCATCCCTGGGATGAAACGCACTTGATCATGGTGTATGATCTTTTTAATGTATTGCTATTGCTGGATTTGGTTGGCCAATATTTTGTTGAGAATCTTAGCATCTATGTTCATCTGAGATATTGGCCTATAGTTTCCTTTCTTAGTTGTGTCTTAATTTGATTTTGGGATTAGAATAATACTGGCCTCATAGAAAGAGTTTGGAAGGCTTTCCTCTTCTTGGATTTTTTGGAATAGGTTGAGGAGGATAGAAGTTAGTCCTTCTTTAAATGTTTTGTAGAATTCACCTGTGTATCCATCTGGTCCGGGGCTCTTGTGCTTTGGGAGATTTTGGATTACTTCTTCAATTTCACTAGGTGATATTGGTCTATTCAGGATTTCTGCTTCTTTCAGATTCAGTTTTGGTAGATTATGTGTTTCCAGAAATTTGTCCGTTTCATCCAGGTTGTCATATTTCTTGTCATATAGTTGTTTGTAGTAATTTCTTACAATCTTTTGTATTTCTGAAATATCAGCTGTGATTTCTCCTCTATCATTTCTGATTCTGTTTATTTGGGTCCTATCTCTCTTTTTCTTGATGAGTCTGGACAAAGGCTTGTCAATTTTGTTTATTTTTTCAAAGAACCAGCTCTTGGACTTACTGATTTTTGAATTGTTGTTTGAGTCTCTAAGTTATTTAATTCTGCTCTGATCTTGATGATTTCCTTCCTTCTACTTGCTCTGGGCTTTGTTTGTTGTTGCTCCTCTAGTTCTTGCAACTTTATGGTTATGTTGTTTGTACAAGCTTCTTCTATACTTTTTAGGTAGGCCTGTATTGCTATTAATTTCCCTCGGAGCACTGTCTTTGCTGTGTCCGATAGGTTTTGGGCTGTTGTGTATTCATTGTCATTTGTTTCCAGAAACTTTTTGATTTAATCTTTGATCTCATTGTTAACCCATTCCTTCCTTAAAAGCATATTATTCAGTCTTCATGAGTTAGAGTGTTTTTGGTTTATTCCCTTGAGGTTGGTTTCTATTTTCAATCCATTGTGATCTGAGAAGATGCTTGGTATGATTTCAATGTTCTGGTATTTGTGGAGGCTTGTCTTGTGACCTACCATGTGGTCTATCTTTGAGAATGTTCCATGTGCATTTGAAAAGAATGTGTATTTTGCTTCTTTGGAGTGAAAGGTTCTGTATATATCAGTTAGGTCCATTTCCTCTGGAATGTTGTTCAATGCCACAATATCCTTGGTGTTTTTCTGTTTGGAAGATCTGTCCATTGTTGATAATGGGGTATTAAAATCCCCTACTATTAGTGTGTTGCTGTCTATATCCTTCTTGAAGTCCTTCAAGATTTTCCTTATATGTTTGAGAGCTCCTATGTTGGGTGCATATATGTTTACCAGAGTTATATCTTATTGATGTGCCCTTAATCCCTTAATACTTAAGGAATTGTTTCATTAAATATTATGAAATGTCCTTCTTTATCTCTTTTTATGACCTTTATCATAAAATCTATTTTGTCTGAAATAAGTACTGCTACTCCACCCTTTTTTTTATGCCCATTTGCTTGATATATATTTTTCCATCCCTTCACTCTCAATCTGTGTCGATCTTTTGTTCTGAGGTGGGTCTCTTGAAGACAGCACATATGTGGGTCATGTTTTCTTATCCATTCAGCTACCCTATGTCTTTTGATTGGTACATTTAATCCATTTACATTTAAGGTTATTATTGATTGATACTTATTTATTGCCATATCCCTCCTTTGTACCTGTGTTCCTCTTTGTCTATCTTCATTTTTTTTAAAGCATACCCTTTAGCATTTCTTGCAATACTGGTTTGGTAGAGATGTATTCTTTTAGTCTTCTTTTGTCTGTGACACTCCTTATTTTTCCTTCCATTTTGAATAAGAGCCTTGCTGGGTAGAGTATTCTTGGTTGCGGGCCTTTGTTTCCCATTACTTGGAATATTTTTTGTCATTCCCTTCTGGCTTGTATTGTTTCTGTTGAATAATCATTTGATAACTTTATTGGAGCCCCTTTATATGTTATTTGCTGTTCCTCTCTTGATACTTTTAGTATTCTCTCTTTGTCTATGAAAATTGCCATTTTTATTATAATTTGTCTTGGAGTGGGTCTGTTTGGACTCACCTTCATTGGGACCCTCTGTGTTTCCTGAACTTGAGTAACATTTTCACTCATCATGTTAGGGAAGTTTTCTATCATTACTTTTTTGAACAGGTTTTCCATTCCTTGTTTCTCTTCTCCTTCTGGTATCCCTACGATATGGATATTATTGAGCTTCATGTTGCCTTGCAGCTCTCTTAAAACCTCTTCATTCTTGTTCAGCCTTTTTTCATTTTGTTGCACTGTCTTGGAATATTTTTCTATGTTGTCATCCAGCTCACCGATCCGATCCCCTGCTTCCTCTAACCTGCTGTTGATTCCTTCCACTGTATTCTTCAATTCAGAAATTGTTTCCTTCATTTCCTCCTGGCTCTTACTGATAGTTTCTATATCCTTTTTAATGCTGGTGTAATTCTCAGCAAGTTCCTTGTAGCTTCCCTGGAGTTGTTTGTAGTTTGCCTGGAGTTGTTTGTAGTTTGTTTTTTTTTTTTTTTTTGACCTGGCTGAGTTCATTGAGCTTCTCTATCATCATTCTTTTGAATTCCATATCTGATAGTTTGCTTGCCTCTGTTTCATTTAGTGATCTTTCTGGGAATTCCTTTTTCCCTTTTGGTGGTGGACTGTTTCTTTATCTCCCCATTTTTAGTCCAGTCAGACTGTGATCAGCTGCAAGGTTAAGGAACTGCTAGGCTGGAAAGATTGATTTAATTGTAATCCTAACTATTTGTGATTCACCACCAGACTCAGATGCTGCTTGGGGTGATAGACCAATTCAGTTGTAAATCAATAAATCAGCTACCAAACTCAGGCCTTGCTGGGGTAGACAAAGAGATTCAATTGTAATCCAATGTTTCAGCCACCAGCTCAGGTGCAGCCTGGTGGGACAGATTCAGATGTAAATCAATGAGTTTGTGATCAGCTGCCAGGCCCAGAGGCCAGCAGGCAGGACAAACCAACTCAGTTGTGAACCAATGAATCCACGATCAGCCACCAGGCTCACTTGACACTCCACAGGGCTGACTGTCTGACCCAACTGTAAGTCAGAGAGTTTGTAATCAGCTGCCAGGCCCAGGCACTGCTGGGTGAGAGATACCTCTTCAGGTGCCAACTATTGTATTTATGCTCAGATAGGGCAGGGCAGGATAGGTTAAGTTAGATGTAAATCAAAGAATTGTGATCAGCTGCCAGGCTCAGGCCCTGCTGGGTGGGGCAGACTGTTTCTAGTGGGTAGGGCTACGAGGACCTTCATAGGGAAGCTGCTTGGTGCAGAGCAGTCAGCCCACAGTGTGGGTGATGAGTCAGCAATGGGACCTCCACAGCTGCTTCCCCACTTCTCTCCTCCAAGCTACCACTGCAAACTCTCCCCATGTGTCTCCAGCCCTCTCTGCCCTCCTGCAGCTGGAGCCCAGGGTAGGTGGTTGCCAATGTATTTTTGCTGTGATCACCCTAGTAGTTATCTGTCTCTAGCGCTCTCTCAGGCCAGCAAACTCCATGGTTTTCTGCCCTTCTCAGCTGGATGCTGCTCTACTCTCCATTGTGTTGCTGTAGCTGGGACACCCAGCTGGGGGACCAGAACCCACCCTTCTTAGGTGGAGTCCCTGGCTCTGTCCCTTCAGCTGCTGCCTTTTGTGGGGGCCCAGTCAGCCCTCTTGCATTTCTGTGATTCCTACCAGTCACATTGTGATGAAGCATCCTCTTCTGTTCTGTCCATGGTTATAGGACTTCTTTCCAGCTGGTGTTCTGTTGGTAATTCCAGCTGACTTCTCCAAAAAAGTAATTCCAGATGTGACCTGGGCGGAGATTGGTGTAGCTCCACTTACTCCTTTGCCATCTTGCCAGAACCTCTCCATTGCAATTTTTTTTTAACCTAAAAGATGGGACCTGACTTCTCTGCTGTGAAATGACCCTACATTTCTTGAAGAAAATGTGTAATAGTTATACCACCAAAAGCAGAGAAATGGGTTAAGAAGTTATTGTGGGCATTGTAGTGAATAGGCTAGTGGATAATTGCCAGTAATGGTGATAGTAGAGGAGATGAAGAGAATCATATAGAATTCAGGATGTGTTATGGCTGTACTAGAGTTGATAAGATGAGGTTGTTGATGGAAAGAGTCATAAAAGTGATGATGGTGATATTTTGAGGGATTTTGCTCAATCCTCATTACCATCATCTGAAGTAGATATTTACTGTTATGAACCCCATTTTGCAAATGAAAAGAAGTAAAAAAAATTAATTTTTAACCATTAAGTAAAACTATGTCAATATTTTGAATGTGGGTAGTAGTGCTACCTATTGAGATGGGGAAAACAAAAGGAAGAACATGCTTGAGTAGGAAAATATGACTCCTTTGGCCATGTTAAATCTGATTCATTTGGTAGATACCCAAGTGGACATATCAAGTAGACAGTTGAATGTTCAGGTGTGGTGTTCTGGAAGGAAGTACTTTTAAATCATGGAACTGGTGACATCACTTAGGAAGAGTCTGTATGGAGGAGTAAGCAGGTCCCAGAGGAGACTAAAGGATGGCAGTATGTTGGAGTGGAAGAGAAAAGAAGCCAACAAGAGTCCTTAAATAAAAATAAGACAAATGGAGAAACAGAAAGTCTTTGGTAGTTGCTAGTAGGGTTGAGAGTCTGCAAGTGCAACAGTGGTTAGCAGATGTTATACATGCATATAGATTGATTAAAAAAAAAACAAAACAGGTATGGAGAATGAGAAGTATGAGGTTGGAACAATGCAGAGATCAACCAGTAGTTTCCAGTAGATGACCTAAGGGTAAACATGTTTGGGAAATAACATTTAGAACTTGAGGTCTGGCAAGGAAACAGAATTTCAGCAAGTCTGCACAAGTACATGCCACAATTTCCGGTTTAACAAGAGAAGCTTGGAGAATCTTGAGGAAGTGTTGCAAGAAAGATTATAAGCCTGTACAGGGGTAGGAGGAGATGAAGGAGATTCTGGAATCTCAGAGGACAGGGGAAACGGTAGGTGTACTGGATTTAGGAAGATAGAGTAAGATGAGAACAGCAACATGATACTCAGAGTTGTCAATATGAAAACCACTGATCTCAGAGTATCCAGTTGAGTGGCAGGTAAGAAAGCTTGATTGTGGTGTAGTGAAAGAACAGGAGACAGCATTTAGAAAGTAGCTGTGTAGATACATGCATTTGTATTTATAATCATCCTTTTAATGTAGATCCTAAACTTCACAATTTTCAATTAATTACATGCCTCAACAATCATTTTAAGTATACATCAGTCTGTGCAGTTTCAAAAGTGATTTCATGTATTAGTATTATAAACAGTGCTTCAGGAAGGGAGTTTGTACTTGCGTTTTTAATTCTTGTATGAGTACATCTATAGAATAAATTCATAAAAATAGAACAATTGGGTGAAAGGATATGTTTATTTAGATACTGATAAAAATAACCAAATCTATAAGTAGACCAATTTCCCCACATGCTTAACAACTCAGAGCTGATGATTATTTGCCAATTGAATCAATGAAAAATGATTGCGTTTGATTTCAGTATTATTTATTATTTTAATTACATAATATGTTATGCATATTTTTGTAAAAGCTTTTTGCATTTATTTCTTCTGAATTCATTACTTTCACCCAGTTATTTTTTCTATTGATTTGCATTTTTAGTTTGCATTTTCCTTATTGATTTGGTTGTACCAAAACATATTAATGGAATTAGACTCTTACCTATTATTTGTGTCCCTAATATTCTCTTCACAGTTTTTCCTGGTCTTCTGATTTTGATTATAGTATTTTTTGCCATATAGAATTGTTTTTAATTTTTAAAAATGATTTTATCTATTATTTTTACAGAGAAGGACAGGGAGGGAGGAAGAAAGGGAAAAAAGCATCAATGTATGGTTGCCTTTCACCTGCCTCCAGCTAAGGACATGGCTGGAGAACTGGCTTGCAACCTGGTTATGTGCCTTGGTTGGGAATTGAACCAGTGATCTTTTTATTTATTTTTTATTATTTATTTTTTTTATTTTTCAGAGAGAGAGAGGGGTAGGGAAAGAGTCAGAAAGGGAGAGAGACATCAATGTATGGTTGCCTTTCATCTGCCTCTAGCTAAGGACCTGGCTGGAGACCTGGCTTGCAACCTGGTTATGTGCCCTGGCTGGGAATTGAACCAGCGACCTTTGGGTTTGCAGGCCAGTGCTTTATCCACTGTGCCACCAGCCAGGGCCTGAACCAGCAATCTTTTGATCCACAGGTCAGCACCTATCCACTGAGCCACCAGCCAGGGCCTGAAATGTTCATTTTTAACATAGTCAGAATTATTCATCTTTTTTTTCAGGCCAACATAGCTTTGTGTCATCCTTAGAAAAACAATCCCTACTGCAATAATATGATTTGCCCACATTTTCTTTGAATTCCTTTATGTTTTGGCTCTGGTAACCTTTGTGAGTTTATCTGTGACTCTCCCCCTGTCAGTACCCTGTCATCATGGTGCTATCCTGGACTATGCCAGATGCACCTCTGACCCCTGCCCAGGACACCTGCACAGTTTTTTCCCTGAGCACCTTCAGTGCTTGCTCAGACATTATCTTCTCAGGAAGGATTTCTCTGATCCTCTCCCCTACACTATGCCTAACTATAGCTCCCTCCTTCATGTTTAATAATTTGTGTTTATAGTATAAGTTCTCATTTAGTAAAATACATGCTCTGATTTTTGTTTATTCTCTCTTTCTCTTTCTTTCTTCCCCTCTAGAATGCAAGTTCCACAAGGGCAGAGATATTTTTAAAATCTGTTTTGTTTACTGTGATTCAACAATGACTAGCACGTAGCAGGTGCTGAGTAAATATTTGTTCGCAGTGTCAGCTGATGAGAAGATGAAGGAGGAGGAGGAGAAGGAGAAGGAAGAGGAGAAGAATTAATATTCTAGGATGTTCAGAAAATAAAGCAATCTGAAAAATATATTCAAAAAAGTAAGTCAAATATTCAAAAAATAGTGAAAAGCTCAGACTTTGTAAGGTAAAATAGGATATTTTACACAGAAGAAAAAAAGAAAATGTTATATTGACATCAGTATAATAGAACTTCTAAAATGAAAATTATAATCTTTGAAAGTATAATCACAACACCTAATGCATATGGTAATCATTAAGTATTGAAAACATTTGAAGCATTTAAAACGCATTTTTAGATTCTAAACTGAGGGTGGTGATATGGGAAACTGAGGCACAGGTGAAGGACCTCACCTGAAGTTAATTCAGCCGTTAAGTGGTGAAGGCAGGATTGGACCCAAGCAATCTGTACACCTGGCCAATCCTGTTGCGGTCTTGCTACTTTAATTTCCCAATTGCACTTTGTTTTCTCTGATGATGCCCCTCCTTGGGACTTGTTTTCATATTTATTAAATGGAGGGATTGGAGTTAGGCTACATGGTGTGCTGAATTTTGTAAAGCAAATGGTGTTTACAGTATCTGACTGGGAATGTATTGCCTGGTCCTGTGGAATATGGATGGTGCAGTTTGAAAACTAAATGAACAGATTAGAATTTGACCTGAGGAATCCCAAACACTATTTAGAGATAATCCATTGAACACTTCTAAAAAATGCATTCTCTCAAAGACACGCAACACACAACTTCATGGAAGAGTGCAATTATTTGGAATGCTCAGTTGAAATCTTGATTGTTGTTCTGTGTTAGAGAGCTTTGGGATGTGGTGGGTTGAGACTGTCCCCAAGTGGTCACAAGATAAAACGACAGTAGCAAGCCAGCTCTTCCATACTGGAAGAGCTCTCCAGTGTCCTTTTTTCTTTCCAACCACTCTGTCTCCTCACCTAAGGCCATTGGCTAAACCAGTATTTTTCTAGAGAGCGTCCATTGTTTAAACAGATCACAGGATAAACATTTCTTATGGAATATGATGTTCTTAGTTCTTTGTAATATGGGGCCAGCTAACTTTTACACTTCTCATTTTGGGCTTCTTCAGATATGATCCCATGGCTAGGAATCCTCCTTCCAACCTTTCCCAGAAGAAATCCCTATAATCTTTGAAAACCCAGTTAAAATTTTTTTTTTCCGTTAAAAATTTGTGTGACCTCTGTCCCTGCCACTAAAAGCATGAGTTATTTGGGGAGAAAATAAATGCTTTTTAAAAAATTTTCTTCAATATTTTCAGAGAGAAGAGCAGGGAGGGAGGAAGAAAGGGAGAGAGACATCAATGTATGGTTGCCTTTCACCTGCCTCCAGCTATGGATCTGGCTGGAGACCTGCCCTGCAACTTGGTTATGTGGCCTGAGAATGCTTCTTTTGATCTTGCATCCTCAGACTCTTGGACTGTGCAGCCCACTAACAAACTGATCCCCTTTACTTTCTCTCTCTCTCTCTCTCTCTCTCTCTCTCTCTCTCCCTCCTCTTTCTTCCTTCCTTCCTTCCTTCCTTCCTTCCTTCCTTCCTTCCTTCCTTCCTTCCTTCCTTCTTTCTTTCTTTCTTTCTTTCTTTCTTTCTTTCTTTCTTTCTTTCTTTCTTTCTCTTTCTTCCTTCCTTTCTTTTTCTTAAGAGAGAGGGAAAGGGTGGGAGAAAGAGAGAAAAACATCCGTGTGAAAAAGAAACATTATTCAGTTGCCTCTCATCCTTGTCCCTGACTGGGGACTGAACCCACAACCTAGGCTTGTGCCCTTACTTGGAATTCAACTGGTGACCTTTCAGTTTGTGGAATGAGAACCAACTAACAGGGCCACACTAGGAGGGATCACATATATATTATTAAATACATTTTGCCCAGGAGTTCCAAACAACAGAAAACAACTTGTTTAGGCACCCTTATTTCCCACCATGACTAATGAAATGGCTGCTTAACTGGTCTTCCTGCCTCAATTCTTTTTGTCATTTAATCAGTCTCCAAACTGTCACCAGAGTGATATGTTCAAAGTCAGCCATTAATAAGCCACTAATTTAGGTGAAACTCTTTGGTGGCTTTCCCTGACTTGTGGAGTGGCCTTCTGATTATGTTCTGATTATGCACATCTATTAGTGAATACATTTCAGCATGCACCCACAGCATAGATTTATTTAGGTATTTAGAAATAATATGTATGCTTTACTGTGGTCAAAATTGTGAATGTTATAAAACACAAAATAAAAATTAAAGAATTAAAAATAAGAACAATATTTACAATGTTTTTATTACTAGTTTAAAAAGTCTAATTGCACTGAATCATATTCTCTGGTGTGAGTAATGGGATTGGATATACTTGGTTATTTCTGAACATCCGTTTGACACTGTTGCAGTTTATTTGAATATTTCCTTTTAATGGTTATAGCCACAATAATAGAAGTTCAGCACAATGGATAAGGTGCTGGCCTGCAAACCCCAGGGTTGCTGGTTTGATTCCCAGCCAGGTCACACATAACCAGGTTGCAAACCAGGTTTCCAGCCAGGTCCATAGCTGGAGGCAGGAGAAAGGCAACCATACACTGTTGTCTCTTTCCCTCTCTGCCTGTCTCCCTTCCCCTCTCTATAAAATAATAATAATAATAATAAGTAATCTTAAAAAGAATAAAAGTTCAAGCAATTTTTCAGCATCCTAACAGTCTTGTGCAACCCTTGATGCAAATGAAATCTACTTTGGAAACTACTGGAACAGGATCCAAACTCTACAAAATGGCATTCATTGTCTCTAAAAACTGACCCAATTTACCTTTCTACCCAGTCTCTGAGCATTGTCTCCTCTACACCTGACATATTTGACCTCGACCTCCTAGAAAACTTGTGGGTTGATGGCTGCACCATATGCTTTCACATGTTTATGCCTTTGCATGTACATGGAAGATCTTTGATTTTCTTTTTCAAGTATGAATTTCTAATCATTCTTTAAAAGTATGCATGTAGAAGCTTGAGCCTTTGGAAATCCTACCCCAGGCTCCTAGAATCAATTGTATTCTCATTTGGTCCCCAACTATATCTATATCTATATATCTAAACATCTATACATCTATGTATCTATATATCATCTATACATCTATATAGTTATATCTATTTACATATTATATATATATTAGAGTATTGCAGATTTTTAATTTATTTGTCACATTTTTCTGCAAGACTTGAGGGAAAAAGCTATTTATTTTGGACAACCTTCTCAGTTCATAGAAGGTTTGTAGTGTGAATAAATAAATGTCAATACCTACCATTAAGTCTGCAGACTGGGTATGTCCTAAAACAATTCCATTATGAATGAACCCCAGTCAGCCCCCATCACTAGAGGGACAGGTATAATCTCTGCGGTGAGAGACCTTGATCCTCTGTGACTAGAAGCTTTTTTCACTTTTCCTTTGCAGAAAACTTCTTGCCAAGGCCTTTTCCTAATGGCCCTGTTACCTGGGATTATTCTGCTCCATACCCTCCATTCTGTCTTGGGGCTGCTATTATTGACTTCCATGGTCATGTTCTTTGTCATTATACTTTACTGCTTACAACTTCCATTTTAATTACCTCCATATCATATTCCATACATGTTTGTATGTCCAATTTCCACATGGCTTTTAAGACGAGGGGGTGGGGGGATGCTACCTTCTCTATAATTCTAAGTTTGAAATAAGTAGTCTTAAAACTTTACTTTTCATAACATTTCTCTGAAAGTCCTTCACACTTACAAAATAAAGGCAAAGAACCTGTCTCTATTTCAGATACCTACATCAGAATATTTTTTGATTATCTTAATATTTTACTTAGCATGGGGTCTTTATCTTTCACAGAAGTTTGTAAGAACCCTGTTACTGATTTAGGTCTTACTTATCTCTCCACCTCTTGGGTCATATAGCAGAAGATCTAGACATAGTAGTTAACAAATACTGAAAGAATGAACATGTGAATGAGCCCACCTTGTTTCTCAAAAATTGTTCTGACGTCTCTGTGCACCAGGAAATGTATGGCCATTAAAAGTGAGCTCAAGCCCTGGCTGGTAGCACAGTGGGTAAGGTGCTGGCCTGTGAACCCAAAGGTCGCAGGTTCGATTCCCCAGCCAGGGCACATAACCAGGTTGCAAGCCAGGTCTCCAGTCAGATCTGTGGCTGGAGGCAGGTGAAAAGCAACCATACATTGATGTCTCTCTCCCTCTCTGCCTCTCTCCCTTCCCCTCTTTCTAAAAATAATGAAATAAAATCTTAAAAAAAAAAAAAAAAAAGTGAGCTCTGAGAGCCTCAGCCCTACTGTGAGTACTCTTTAGGGCTCTCTTGGCTCCACTCCTGATTTTGCTTTTTCCCATTCCATGTCCAAATAACTTCTAGCCCTTGGTTTAGGATTATAGCTTTGGCTTAATTTTTAAGTGTTAGTTTTTACACTCTTGGCTTTGACCCTTATTGTCCTCTGAGAACCACTATGAATCAGATCTCCTACCTTGCTTCCCATCTTTTCCATCCAGAACCCAGCTTTTATCACTCATTGCAAAATCCAATCTCTGGAGAACAAGGATGGTGTCTGTTTTGTTCACCCTTGGTTACCCAATACAAAGTTCAAAAAGTATTATATGGCCTGAATTGAACTATTGCCCTTTTGCAAATGAGACTGTAGTTCAGAGTGAATGACAGTGGTAGATAATGAAGTGCTCTGGGCCACCTTTGCTCTAGGGAGGAGCTGGAGGTTTTATCAGAAGGGCTGCCCATGAGCCAATAAAATAAATAATCTCCAGTGAAGTCAAATGAACCTTGTGTCAGAGGGCCCACTGGTTGCCAATTCGCTATGCATATGGTGCTCTTTTTTGCTAAACTTCCCCGGAGCTTCTTTGCTAATTTAACTTTCCTTAATAATCAGCAGATGGCTTCTGTCTGGGCAATCATCAGCTGGTGCTTAGCAATGGCAGATTCAAGAGGAGACATGGGACTTGTTAGGGGTGGGGAATCCAGATGCCAACATGCACAATGCCAGGTGAAGTTACAGGCATTTTCTAATTGGTGTTGGACCAGTGAGGAAAGCTGAGAGGGGTATAAGGATAAACTTCTGGAACGGGGAGATGGCTGCTTCCGGAGTCAGGCAGAACCTGAGAAGACAATGGCAATGGGAAGCAGGGACAACGCCAGAACAGAGAGAGACTAGTTCTTTTCTGAGTACTCATTACCTAGTAGTGTGTAATATATATGTGGGTACACAGTCAATGGACAGAAAATGTAAGCTGGGACCCACCATTTATTCATGTATCTATCCATTCATCAAATACGTGCAGCAGGTCTCAGAGAGCTGGGGTAATTGCACAAGTCAAATTCCCTCAGTTATGGGTTGAGGGGTGCTACCAGAAGGTGTTGATTCTCTGGCACTTTCCTGGTGTAGACAGGGGCAGCAAGAAGTGCCCAGGGCCACTCTGAAAGGTCCAAAGCATTGACTGATAGGTAGAAACTTTTTCAAGCTTTTGACCACTGCGCACCCAGAGATTACAACTCGTCTGGAAATTAATGAGCATTCAATAAATATTTTTGGCATTAATATCTAGCCAGACTACCAGTTAAGAATAAAAGTAGATTTGACAGAGCTGCCAAGGCAATTCAATGGGGGGTGGGGGGAATAACAGTCTTTTCAACACATGATGCAGGAACAATTAGATATCTGTATGCAGAAAGATGAGTTTTGGAACTTTACCATTCATCATTCAGAAAAATCAGTTCCAAGAGGATCATATCCAGTGTTAGAGATATGAAATTTCTTGGAGGAAATTATGGGAGTAAATCTTCATGATCTTGGATTAGGCAGTGATTTCTTGGAGACAACACCTAAAGCACAGGTGATAAATCAAGTCATTTGATCAATTTGACTTCATTCAAAACTTTGCATTGCAAATTAACCATCAAGAAAGTGACCAAATCTACAGAATAGAAGAAAACATTTGGGAATCATATATCTGATAAGGGATTTCTATCCTTAAATAACTTTTACAACTTAATAATAATCATTAAAAATGAACAAAGAACTTAGTCATTTTCATTTCTTTGAAGAAGATAAGTGAATGGCCAATAAGCATGTAAAAGGATGCTTCACACAGTTAGATATTAAGGAAATGTAAATCAAAACCACAGTGAGATATCATTTCACACCTACTAGAATGGCTATAATCAAAAAGACCTGCAATTAAAGTATTGGTGAGAATGTGGACAAAATGAAATGCTATTATGTTGCTGGTGGAAATTAAAAATGATGCAACAATTCTGGGAAGTGGTCTGGCAGTTCCTCAAAGTCTTAAACATTGAGTTATCATACAATCCAGCCATTTCACTGCTAGGTATTTATCCATGAGAAATGAAAAGATATGTTCATAGGAAAACTTGTACATGAACGTTTGCGCAGGCATTATCTGTAATAACAAGAAAATGGAGATGGCACACTGACACATGATATAAAATGTGTATGTTCCCCCAATTCTCTGTTCCCTGGAGGAAGCCAGGCACAAAAGGCCACATGTTGCCCAGAATAGGTTAGTCCATAGAGACAGGGGTGGGATGAGGTGAAGAATAGGAAGTGATACTAATGAATAAGGGCTTTCTTTTGCGCAGTGATGAAATGTTGTAAGTATAGATTATAGCAAAGGATGCACAAAGTTGTAAATACACCAAAACCCACTGAATTGTATACTTTAAATGGCTAAATTTTATGGCATATGAATTATAATTCAGTAATGCTGTGTTATAAAAGAAGAGTAAAGAGAGAATGATGACTTTTTAGGATTACATATTATTAAAAAATTATAGCATAAAAGTCCCTGCCTAAAAAATTACTGAAGGATCTTTGAATTAATATAAACTTACATAATCTCCACATCTCATCATGCTGGAACTTTAATATAAGACACCGGCAAAGGAATAAACCCAGGATGGCAGCTGTGGTCAGACCTGACAACAACCTTCTGAGCAGGAGCTGGAGGAAAAGAGATTTAATAGGCACGTCTGCAGAAAAAACAAGAAAGTATGGTTCATGTTTTGGGTTGGACCTTGTGAAGATATGAATTAGAGCTGACTTTGGAAGATTTAAGGAAGAATATAGAAAATTAAACAGATAAAAGGGGTAATCATTAGTTGTGGAAAGACAAAAAAACGAGTAGGTGCAATCTGAATAAACTACTAGGCTATATAGTTAAAAAAACAAAACAAAACAAAACAAAAGACATTTAAAGCCCTGGCTAGTGGCTCAGTGGAGAGGCACTGGCTTGTAAACCCAAAAGTCACTGGTTTGATTCCCAGCCAGGACACATAACCAGGTTACAGGCCAGGTCTCCAGCCAGGTCCTTAGCTAGAGGCAGGTGAAAGGCAACCATACATTGATGTTTCTCTCCCTCTCTGCCTCTCTTCCTACCCCTCTCTCTAAAAACAATGAATAAAATCTTAAAAAAAAAAACAAAACATTTATATAGTCTTAATGTTATAATTGACTATCGATAAATTGATGTTGCCATGTTGACAATAGACAATGCAATACATCAAGTAACGTAGATTTGGAATGGCAATTTGGGTATCTCTGAATTTAATATCTATTAGAGCACCATATTGACACTATATTTCACAAGTTTAAACGTGACTTTGGATTTGTTCTAGAGTATTTAACTTCATGAGTTATCCCATTAATCTCTAAAAAATTTCATTCAATCTCTTTGTAATTATTCAGCTTTTGAATATTCTTTTGTGTTTTCTTACCCAGTGAAATGAAAAGTGGCTCCAATGAGCAAGAACTGATGAGACACTATCTTTTTTAAAAATGTTCTAGCATTTTTATGACTGTTCCATTTTTATCCAGGATATTTTATTTTTCAACAGTTTTATTGAGATATAATTCACATACCTACCTATATATCACCTTACACTGAGATTGACTTACAATTTACCCATTTAAAGCATACGATTTCATGGCTTTTGTATTACACTATTAAATTGTTTTAAATTGTCATAAAATATATATAACACAAAATTTTCCATTTTAACCATTCTGAGTGTACAGTTCACTAACATTAATCACATTCACAATCTTTTGCAACCATAACCACTAATATAAAAATTTAGTCACTACCCCAAATGTAAAATCCATACCTATTAAGTATTAATCACCCATTCCCCCCCTGTACTTAGTCTAGTAACCTGTAATCTACCTATTATCTTTAAAAATTTTCCTGCTCTAGATATTTTATATAAGGGGAATCATATAATACTTCTTATTTTGTGTCTGTCTTTTTTTACTTAGCATAGAGTTTTCAAGTTTCATCCATGTAGTAGCATGTGTTGGAACTTCATTGCTTTTTAAGAGTAAATTATGTTTTATTGTGTTTATCTACTACATTGTATTTATTTATCTATAGATAGGTATTTGGGTTGTTTCTACCTTTTGGCTATTGTGTTTAATTCTGCTATGAACATTGGTGTATAAACATCTGTTTGAGTCCCTGCTTCTAATTGAGACACCTTCTTGAAATACAAAATACACAAAATTGGAAGTGAAGGGTCCTCAAGTCTAGCCCAGAATCTGTCCATGAACAGCTGTGAAGCCTAGAACCAATAACTTTTTCCTGGGCTCAGTTTTCTCATCTGTAAATGAGAGCTTTTAAAATTTTTTATTAACTACTTTTAGATGTCAAGATTTGCATAAGATTTCACATGAAAAAAATCAATAGATAAAAGTTGTATTCTATATAGTACAAATATATTTTACATATTCAAATTCATAATGCAGAACAATGGCCCAAAGTAAAGTCTGTTATTTTGGTACGCAAGACATATAGTTAGAGACTACTGATGACAGTTTCTATCTATTTGGCACATTAATGTGTCTCCTTCTGAAAGCACAAAATTGTTCTCCTAATTGTTTCCAGGTGCTGAGAGATTTGGTCTCTGATTAAGCATGGCAAAAAATAAAACCCATTTGAGATGGTTTAAGCAACATGTATGAAAAGATAGAGGTAGGCAAAAGAAACTCCAGGTTAGGTAGAGAATAGAGCCTAGAGCTTATACTGCCAGAATAATACCCAATTACCTTTCCGGAATGCCTTTAATTGCAACCTCACCTCTACCAGGCTCTGTCAGTGTGGAGATGGAGAATGTAGGTACTACTAGGACATCTGGCACTGATGTCCATAGAAGTTCACCATTACCACTGTTTGCCTTCACCCACTCCAAGAATGGATCCAACCAGTGCCTGCTTTCTCACATTTTATGTTATTAATAAAAGTCTTGCCAAGGCTGCAACTCTGAGTAGAGCCTAGGTCATGCGCTGATATCCTAGTTGCAAAGGAGACTAGAAAATAGAATTCTGACTTCTACTCTAGGGAGAGGACATGAACAATATGGCAAGTTCCCCAAGAATAGGAAATAGATCCAAAGTTCATAGATTCTTTCTCAAAATTTTTCCCTTTGGAAAATGTAAATAAATGTCGCATATTATGAATTTACTTAAAATATCTATCTGATTAATTCAGCAAAATCTGAATGACTGTGAAGATTGTAAAGGGATGGGTTGCCTTTCATTCTGAATGCCGTGGGAAGCCAAAGAAGGGTTTTGAGCAAAGAAATGACATGATTTGGCTTACATTTTAATGAATAACACTTCATGTGATGTGAAAAGAACAGTTGTATCAGAAAGGGGCATGATGGAAACATAGGATGGGTTAGAGTTTATTCTAATAGTCTAGGTGAAAGATGATGGTCATTTAGGCCCATGTGGTATTTAATAAGTCACAAAAACAGGTCAGATTGAGGACAGATTCTGAGATGAGAGTTGGGAAAATTTGCTGATAGCATGAACACTCAGTAGATGAAATGTAGAGGAGCCAAGTGTAATTCTTAGGTTTTGGCTTGATCAACTCTGTTGTCGTTTTTCTGAAAGAGGGTAGAGCAAGTTTGGAGTGGTGATATGTGGGAAAGTTAGGATGCATTTGTGAAACTATTCAGTTTGAGGTAACTTAGGCATTGAAGACATTGAGGCCTTAGATGCCTGTAGTTTGGAGTAGAGGCCAGAGTGGAAGTGTAAATTCAGAAGCACTGAATGTAATTGGTGCATAAAGCCATGGATGAAATTAAGTCAACTAGAGAGTATGCGTAGGTGGACAAGAGCAGAGTTCAGAGGGCTGAGCTCTGGGCCACTCTCTGTGCTATTATTAGAAGAAGAGAATTATAATGTTTGTGAAAAAAGACACAGAGTGTAAGAGATGCTGTGAATGTAAGAGATGCTGTGAGTGGTCATCCACTGTCAGAGCAGCCCAGCTCCTATCTGTTTGGCAGGATGGATTCCCCAAATATCCCATTCCTACATTTGCTACATGGTTGTCCTCAGTATAATGATGGTGGTGAGTTGTGGTAAGCTTGCTATTATAGTGTTCCTTGGGTAAATGTGAATTCCAGTGATAAGTTGTAAAATCATGGGTAAGCTCCCATGTCTTTGGTGTGAAAGGGCTATTAATTTTGAAAGAGTTGGGATGTTCGTAATCTGATGCTACCTTCTGACCTATATCTTGGATCCTCACCTGTCTTGCCCTTAGTTGGTCCAGAAGCAAGATGGAGGCAGAGAGAAGTAATATTGATGAAGTTCAGTCCCCAGCTGGTGTTATGGAAGCTCAATCCAATTTTCATAGGATGATGTTGCAACCTTTCATTACAGCACTGTTCTCCTTCCTCATCTTTACCTCTGTCCAAAGGTCTTTCTGGACTGTCTTCATAGAGATAGTTATAAAAGGCTTGCCACCTCGCAGGAACCTTAAAAATATTTCTTTTATTCCCATTTAATTAGATTATCAGAGCAACACTATGATGTAGATTTTAAAAAATTCCTACTATTCCTAGTTTATAGATGAGGAAACTAAAGCTCAAGTAGATCATGCAGCTGGTAAGTAGCAAAACTGAGAACCAAACACAGGGCTGTTTGACTCTAGAGCCCATATTCTGCTTTATTATACTGGTTTTTGCTAATAATATACTTTATATATTAAGTAAAAACACATAACAAAACAGCTTATGATTGTTGGTGAGGGCTAAAGAGGTTTTACTAGAAAAAAATGCAGGTAGAGCTGATAAAGAACAAAAACAAGAAACAAACAACAACAAAAAAAATGCAGCTGAGTTGTTTTAGTAGAAACATCATTGCAAAAAAGTGAGTGACAATGAAAGCAGATGAAAGCCCCAGATATGAGACTATCATTCGCACCAACTAACTTGGCTGCCTTCACTTTGGAGGGAAAAGGTAGGCAGTATAAAGTTTCATCCATATAACCAACCCAAACACCTATGTTTGAAGTTTTTACTTAATGGGTTCATTGTTAACGCATCATGAAGTCACGGTGTTTATGTCTCAGATAGTGTTGCTGGTGGGTGGTTGAAAGGGATCAAGGAAATCTAATTATTTCAGGCAAAACTGCTTCCCACACCAATCATTTTGCATTTACAATGTATATCTAAGTTCCCCCTTTTTGTTCTCCCATTGAAATATGACCTTGGCCTCCATGTCTGAAGCAGCCGGTCTTGGAGCAGATGTAGTTTTATGGTTCAGGCCGAGAACTCCAGATACAAAAGCTTACACAAGTTTTAAGAATGAGCTGAGCTAACCACTAAAGAAAGCTCCTGCTGGAGGAGCCACAAAGCCGGGAACAAATCTCCAGGCCATGTAATCACAGGGGTTTATGCAAACCTCTTCGAGGAGGTTTACACAAATATACATCCAATTTCCTCTTTGGAAAGGGCTGTTCCTTTCCAATGAGTCTGTGTTTAACAGAGCTTGGCAAAGCATGAGCGTGTCGGGTGGAAGAAGATGAGGTTTTAAAACTCGATCTATTCCTGTATTCTTTACAGGCGAAAATAATCCTTAAGCTGTGTGAACATGGCCTACCACGGTGCAGTGGGGACAGGGATTCTGTTATCAATGTGTTCTCTGGGCTAGTGTTTCCTTTCTAGCCTGCAGTGGCCTCTGCTTGCCTGCACCTGCCTTGTTATCTGCCTCCTGCAGATAAGACCTGCCTTTGTACGCATCACCTCTGAGCATGTATCTGTGAACAAGGCTTGGTTTTCTGAGATTTAATTTTGAATGAGATGGAAAACACACTCAACGTGGCCTTTACCACCTGTGTCTAAGTTATGTGGCAAAGTTCATTTCATGCTCCTATCTCATGAGAAGAAATGGGTTGCATTGGGTGCAGATAGGCTGGGAATTTGCCATACCATGCTGTTTTAAATACTGAAACACTGGCCTTATAGTGCAGTAGAAGACTGTTCTATTAATATTTTTATGCATCTAAAAACTGGATTATTTACATCTTGAGTTCAAGATCAAAGACTCAACTTTTCCAACCCATTTGAAAAGACAAACTGTTGAACTGTCTACCTGCCCAGCCAGGTCTTCAATTTTCATATTCCCAGTAAAACCCCAGGTCATGGTTTCTAAAAGCTTCTATTGCAAGAACAATTCCTCAGCTCTGGCCAGGTAGCTCAGTTATTTAGAATGTCATGCCAATATGCCAAGGTTGTAGGGTTGTGAGTTTTATCCTAGGTTAGGGCTCATACAAGAATCAACTAATGAATGCATAAATAAGTTGAACAACAAATCTTTCTTTTTCCTCAAAGAAGAAGAAGGGGAAGAAGAAGAAAAAGAAGGGGGAGGGGGAGAGGGAGAAGATGGAGAAGATAGAGAGGAAGAAAAAGAAGAATGCTCTGTATCAGTGACGCAGTTAAGTCTGCACTCACTGGGAATTCCACCTACAGGTGACATCATTAAAGTAAACTGAGATGAATCAGAGATGGTTTATTTGAAATCAATACTATAGCTCTCAATAGAAACCTTGTGGTGCCTGCTTCTTTCCTCCCCCTAAAAAGTTGGTTTAAAAAAGACCTTCAAAGTTATCAAATAAGAGATGGAATTATTTAAGTAAAGTCAGATGAAAATATTTGGAATTGTTTTATACGACAGGTTTTTCATTATACTTTTTCTCCTCCTGTGTTGCTGTCCTCTCTGTGTGCCTTTCCTATCTGCCATCCCCACTGCACCCCTTTCTCCTCTTGGTCCCAGTTGGCTCCCACAGATAAGTCCCTGGACTCTCCTAGGAGAGGCCAGCTGGTGGGGTACTTGAAGAGTCTGCAGTCTTGGGAGAAGATATGGGGAGGAGCACAGACTATCCAGGGCAGCTGCTTCTGGCTCTCACTCCAGAGGTCTTCTCTGCTGGAGAGTTCCAGCAGAGCCATGAGACACCTAGCTCAGTGCATTGCCACCAGCTGCATGGACAAAGCCAGTGGGTGGGCACCCATCGACAGTAACAGTCAGGATGGACCTGCTGGGCTAGGGGGCATGGATGAAGGGCACAACTAGGGGACCAGAGCATGCAGATTACTAAGATAGCAGTTCTATGTCATCTCTGTCCTGGGCATCTCTCAGCTGTTCCATCCAAGGCTATAACTCCAGGCTTTATGGCATGTTCTAAAAGTTTTGAAATCATTGAAAAGTTTTAATCAGGGAAAACTAATGTTCTATAACTTTCTGTCAGAAATGCCCTGGTCTCAGTTTAGGCTGTGGAAGTCCACTACCCCTGCCTGCTTCAGGCTTCAGCAGCAGTTATCTTATAGATAACTGTAATTTCTGAGTTCAGTTACTACACCCATGTTCCCTTGCTTGTAAGGATGCTAAATGAAGGCAATTAAAAAATCCTTCATTTATTCTTGTTTATTGAAAACTGAGCACTTATGAAGAAAGAAAACCATTGACATCAACTCTGTCTGCTGAGTACTGTAAATGTGTAATAAATATTCGATGATCATTATGTTTTATGGAAATGTGTCTTATATTGTTTGGTTTACCATAAAGGCCTAGTAACCCTGAGACCCATCTCTGAGGAGTCTACTAGATTGCTGCCATTCATCTGGTGACAATTCCATGTTAGAACCCATGGAATTTTAGAACTGAAGGGACCTCTGATACCACCTTGCCCAGTGGGTGAGAGTGACTTACCCAACGATCCCCAGTGAGGTTTTGGTAAGAAAGAAATGGTTGCTTGATTTACTAGGCGAACCCTCCCAGATAACATTTGCAGAAAGTGGGAGAGTAGGACTAGAGGTGGCTATTTCAGCAACCCTGAGAGCCAGTTCAAGGAGCTGACTTCAGGTTGCTCTTTTTTTTTTTTTTTTTTTCTTTTTTAAGATTTTATTTATTTTTTTGGAGATAGGGGAAGGAAGGAAGGCAAAGAGGGAGAGAAACATCAATGTATTGGTTGCCTTTCACCTGCCTCCAGCTACGGATCTGGCTGGAGACCTGGCTTGCAACCTGGGTATGTGCCCTGACTGGGAATCGAACCAGCAAACTTTGGGTTCACAGGCCATGACCTATCCACTGAGCCACCAGCCAGGTGACTTTAGGTTGCTCTTAGTGGCTTCCTACCACTGCCTCAGGCATACCCTTCCTCGCTTGTCCTTTACTGCTGTCGCGCCTCTAGTCTCTCCACTTTCAATCTCTCCACTTTAGATGCCTGAGCCCAGGTATGGCCACATATTCCTTCCCCTTATGTTCTAGCATAGTTGAGAGAATGCTGGGGGTAGGGGTTTGAATGAGATTGTCCTAAATGTGGAAGGGTGGTTACACACTTGCCTCTGTCCTGATAGACTGGACACACCGGAATAATTAGTCTTTTGTAAGGGCCCCTGCAGGGCAATTTCCCATCTCACCATAACCTGGTGGGCCATTCAAGCCAAAGGCACAAATGTATAGCAGATGCAGGGTGGACTAGGCAGGCATTTTTAAAACAGCCTCTTCCTCTTTTGCTTTCATCCTGAAAGTGTTAATTTCCCTCAGATTTGTCTCCCTCCACACAAGATGGCGCTGGAGCCCGTGTTACCGTGCTGTCTCTGCTTAGAGATCAAGATGCAGGGACAGGCAGAAAAGCAAACTATCTGGGTGTGTTCCACTACCCCTGCCCACTTTAGGCTTCAGGTGCAGGTACTCTGTGTATATATGCCCTTAGACGCAGTGACTTGCAGGGAGGATAGAAACTCCGTCCCGGCATCCAGCAGCTCGGGGTCAGGGGCACCTTCGGGAGAAGCATTGGCCAGCGGGACACCGTCCTGCAGAATGAGGCCGTGTGGGAATCAGGCTGTGTGAGAATGGACCTGAGGGGCCTGAGACCTCTTAGCAGCCTGGCGTGAAGAAGGTTAGGGGTGATGGGAACTGTCTCTGCATTTACAAAGGGCTTTTCTTTAGAACAGACTAGGCTTATTTTATGCACCTCTAAGGCAGAACTAGGTGGGACTTAACAATAATATTAATCAGGTCGGAGATTTCATCTTGACATATGAAGAATTTCCTAACCTCCATCTTCTTATCTGTAGAATGGGGATAATGATATTAATCTTACAGGTTGTTGTGGGGGAGTAAAAATTGGAATAAAGTGTTCAGCATAGTGCCTAGCATATTTTTTTGAGAGCTCAATTTAAAAATGAAGAAGATGAAGAAAAAAGATTGTAGTAGTTACCTTTGACAGCTTATTCAACGAAAGGCACCCTGCCATCTTCCACCCATGATCTCTAAGCCCCTCAACAACCCTATGAGGTGAGCATTGCTACTACGATTTTACAACAGGGGCGGGCAGGGTTCAGAAAAATTCGGAGTTTTGTCTTGGTCTCAGATTAGGCTGCAGAAATCCTAAACTGGGTCTGTCTGTCCTCCAAGCTACACTCCCGCCAGGACACCATGCTGCCTGCCTGTGTGGACATGGGGTCTTCACCCAGAGGGCTCCAGGGGCTGGGGAGCTATTGGCGTGCTAATCTATCACACACAATGACGCAGGGGCACATATGGTGTTCTGGCAAAGACAAGGCACATTTTCCCATGTGAGTCGAAGCAGTGGATGAATAATCCAGGGAGAGGGATCAACAGAAGGCGCAAGAGGAAGCCAGAGCTGTATTGGTTCCCCTGCCCCCAACCGGGGCACCCAAAGGTGCAGCTGGGGGTGCCCCAGAGTGGAGCTGCCAGCCCAGTCAGTCATCTTGCTGCTGGGTTTTGCAGTTTTCCTTCGCTATTCTTTCTCATTTTTGACACTTGTGATTATTACCAATCCTGGTGGCGCTGACGCACGGGAGCGCAATGGTTACCATGGCATGCTTAATAGCGAGAGCAGATGTTTGGCAGGCTAACTCCTTGCATTCTAAATACACCAGGCGAAAGTTGGTGGAGGGCGTAATTGATTTGCTGACTGCAGTGGGAAGCCAGCCCGCACCCGCGCCGCACCAGGGCACCTTATCATGTTCTCATTCTAACACAGCATTCGGTCTCATCATGAGTTGACCCCTGGTAGGTCCCTCTGCCCTCGCATGTTATCAGTTCCCACCTGCAGCCTCCCTGACAAGCTACGGGCTGTCTCTTGTCCAGGCTTCACACCAGCTGTGGCCTCTATCCAGAACCTCATCTTTCCTCCTATGGGTGATGCCCACGTGCTCCTCGCTCTTAGCTGGACCTCGCTCTTAGCTGGACCTCGCTTTAGCAGGCCCCTGTGAAGTCCGAAATGACTGAACCACATTACGCCTCCTCTTTCATAAATGCATTCTTGTGCTATAATTGCTTGTTTAATGGTTTATCTTTCCAATAGAAGGTGGATTTCTTGAGTGCAGGAACCATATTTACAGGTTATCATTTTGACCAGCATTTATGTAAAAATGCCATGAAATAAAAGATGCACCCTTTTTCATTAGTATCACATTTCTTGTAAAACACCTCACAATTGGCCAGGAGGGCAAGTGCCCGTGACCTCCCTCCCGGCAAAATTATTATCTGTGTACAAGGTACATGTTTCTACCTCTGAGCCTCCATGCACAGCATCACCTCCATCAATAAATCTGGTGTCCTTCTCTCATTCATCTCTGCCTATTCAAGTTCTGTTCACCAATCAGGGCAGCTCTTAATTGTCATGTGGTCTTCTCTGATATACCCTCCCCTAGCACATTTGAGCACTTTGCAATCATAACCCCTTCCCTAACATCCCCACTTCCACCACACCCTTAGCCCCATGACATACTGTTTGCACCTCTTTGGAAACTCTAAACTTTCCAAGACACAGCTAAGAGAAGTGGAGAGCCCAGCTTTTGGTGTTATGCCCACATTCATGTCCCGAGTTTGCCATTTACTTGTTATGTGTAACTTTGGACATGTTAAATGACCTCCTAGCTTCATTTTACCCATTACTGAAATGGGTGTAATCACATTTACTCTACTGGGTAGCTAGCTGTGTGGATGAAATTAGATACTGAAGGGAAAAATATAGCCCTGTGCATGGAATGCATTAAGAGCTCATTAAACAGTTGCTATTATTAAGTCACTATTTATATATTTTTCTGATGCCACCAAGGAGACTGTGCTCTCCTTGAAGTTGGTGCCATAATGCCTGTGTGCCACCAACAGTTTGGTGCCAGCTCACAGCTCCTGTCATATGCAACGGGGAGAGTGAAGGAAACTTACCCTCCCCTGCTGAGCTTCACTGCCTTGGCTGTAAGTTGGGGCTATGAGATAATTGGGAGCATTCCATTTTGAATATTTGTTAAACTGTTCAAAAATAATCTGAGCCAATTTAAAGGTGCTAGCACGAGAGGAACCACATGGGGCGCAGACATATCAATTTTTGCTTCTCTTCTCAAATGCTGGGCTGAAGCTCGTGTGCAGCCAGTTATTGCCCTGGTAACACAGTGTTTATAATTGCCTCACCTGCAAGCTCTGAACCAGGGGGAGAAAGAGGCAGAGAAGGAACAGAGGTGAGTATGTGTGTGTGTGTGTTTTGAGGGAGAGGGGGGAATGGAGGAGGGGGGTTTTCCAAGGACAGAATAACTGAGAATTTGCCTGGAGAAAAAAGAAGACACTTACTTGGGTTTTGAAATTATTTTTAGATAATAACAACTCATAGTAAGGAAACTACCAGTTTTGTGGCTGTGACCAAGATATCACATTTCTAAGAAAAATAAAAAATTTTTTTTAAAACCAAGTGGTTTGATGAAAGGTAGTGACAAAAAGTGAACATTTGTAATTTTGCTGATCCCAACTGGTAAGATTGATAGACTTGAGAGGTCCCTGTCATTTCAGCTTTACTGAAGTGTTCATAGCCTATTTCCCCATTTTAACAAAAATTTGTGATTTTTAAAAAACCCTGTGACTCATATTTCTCAAATTATAAAGCATATTTTTTAATAACCCATTTGCAATAGTTATAATTTCCAGCTCCTCAGAAAGTTATAGCAGATACACGATCCCTCCCCACTAACCCAATGCTCCCTTTGGTGTTTATGAATGTGAACTTCAGGCATTTTCCAGTTTGTTGTGGGCTAGAGTTGGCTTGTACCCACTCCCTCACTTCAGCTAGTCATGTGATCACTGGGACTGAAGTCTCAGGATTTCTGTTTCACTATACTATCAGGACTTTGGCTCCCAGCATGGGATGATAGCACCACACAGCTCTGAGGCATGTGTGAATCCAGTCTGAATCCAGATTTGTTAGCAACTTCTAACACTAAGAATGCATTTTCAAGCTTTTCATCTGGAGAACATCAGGGTTGAACAACATCATTTTCTATGTCTATTCAGATGATCACATGGTTTTTCTTCTCTTTAGTTTGTTGATATGATGAATTACATTGATTGGTTTTTGATTGTTGAACCAACCTTGCATTCCCAGGTATATTATACTTTTAATGCATTGTTATATGTGATTTGCTAGTATTTTGTGAAGGATTTTGAGTTTATGTTCATGTTGGACGTTAGTCTGTAAATTTCTTTGTAATGTCTTTGGTTTTGGTATCTGGATAATCTCAAAAATGACTTAGATAATGGTCCCTCCTCTTCTAGCTTCTGGAAGAGTTTGTGTGGAATATTAAATATTTGAATTTTTTTTTTTTAAATATCCTAGGCACCCCAACCCCTCAGTACCTTCCTAGGGAAAGTTTGAAGGAGAGTCCTATTTGGGGTCCTTTAGAAGCTCTCTATGAATAGAGAAATAGGGGAACCCCTTTTCTTCAAACCATACATCTGATCACATCTGGTGTTATCTCACCAACTTGTCAGCCACAGTTTTCCCAGAATGATTTTGAGTCTTTGGGAGATAGTGTGATATTGTATATTAAAAAAAAAAAAAAAAAAAAAAAAGCTCAAATCCTTGGCTCTAGCACATATTAGTCATGTGAACCAAGGCTCACATCCCTGAACTTCTAAGAGCCTCAGTTGCTGCATCTGTCACAGGACATGGTAAATTTGAGCTCACAAGGCTGTTGTGAGGAGTGAAGAGATAATACTTGAAAATGTCTAACATAGTAGGCTTTTGGTGAACACCAGCTTTTTGGGGAAATAGGAACACCCTGTCCCATTTTAGTAGGGCTAAAATGGGTAAAAAAGCCTGTTTGCTCACCTCTGAATCTGGGATAGTTTTTTTTCTGAAATGCAAAGACAGAGAGACCCCCCCCTCCCCACCCGCCCATCCATTCAACAAGATGAATGAGTTTATTTTGAAAACAGTCACATTAAAAAGTGATTGCTGGATAGGGACAACTTGTTATGATGCTCCAATTTTACTGCTTCCTCCCCAGTGGGGAGAATGCCCTCTTCAGTTATGGAGGCTCCAGAGTGCTGCTTTCTAATGGCAACCGGAGAACAGGCAGCTATTCAAAATCTAACTAGAGCCTGGAAGAGTGATTCCTTTTGATTGGAAAAAAAATCATGAGTCAGCTGCTTAGGAAAATGCTTTGCTGATGACATTAGTACACAGAAGCAATTTCATCAGTTTTGGAAGCGCATTTTCAAGAGGCAAGATTGGCAGGGCAGAAAGGACAGAATATTAATATCAGCGAGGATGACCATGCAGTTTCAGTTCTTGGCAGCAGAGGGTGCTGTTGCCTCCTAATCTTGAAATAGAGATTCGGCAAGAAGGTGATTTTCATAGAGTTTGGAAGAAATTTGGCTTCTTCTTGTTGGCTGTTGTACAGTTCCATGATGGACTTAGGAAAATTACATTTGGTTGACTCTTAGATTTCACTAGGAAGAACCAAAAAGGCAAAGGATGGTTAGTTACAATATTAGCTAACACTGCATAAAACTTGCTATGAGCCAGGCATTGTTCTAATTACTGTATGTATATTAACCCACTAAATTCTCACAACAGCAGTGTAAGATAGGAAATGATATTACCATGCCCACTTTGGAGATGAGGAAACTGAGGTATGAAGATGTGAAGTAACTTCTCCAAAGTTACATAGCTAATAATTATTTATACTTATAACCATTATTAGGAAAACACCTTGCTGATGATAGTTGGAATTTTCATCCAATTTGATCTTGCAAACAGCTCTATGCACTAAGTACATTTTATTACCATGGTTTTATTAGTGGAAAATCTGAGGCAGAGAGAGAGAGAGAGAGAGAGAGAGAGAGAGAGAGAGAGAGAATGAATTTCACAAACTTTGTCCTGAAGAATTCAAAATACACTTTCAGTGCTAATAATCTAGGCTTCATATGAAAGTAGGACTTGGTGCAAAGTCTGATTTCAAGTAGTGCTTTTCACTACTACCCTGCTTCCTACGTACCCTGTGTGAGGCTCTGTGGGGGTGAGCAGTCAAGAGATGGAAAAGCCTAGTCTCTGGGCTACAGGTGTTTTGGGCTACAATGCCTTCTCCCCTACTTGAGACTCTCAGCCAAGGGACCTGAAAACATGGGGTGCAATTTCAGAATTCTCACTGGGCAGCTCAGTGACTTTGACACTGAGTCTCTCTATTCAGCCTGCAGAAGTTTGCTTTCAGGAAGCAGGGCTGAAAGATGGAAGAAACATATCATTTTCACAGGGAGAAGGCAAGTCCTTGCTCCTCTGAAGTTTACTTTTAGTAAAACAAGTATTTGGACCATAGGATATCAAAGGTCTTTGAGGGCTGACATTTTAAGAATCAAGTTTAGGTAAAACCTCTAAACTGTTATTAAATCTTGACCTGATGACAGGGGACCTCAACCCAAAGGAATGACTCAGGCAAGGTTCTATTAACATTTTGGGTTGGGTAATTCCTTGCTGTAGGGAACTATCTTATTAACTGTAGAATGTTTAGTGGCATCCCTGGCCTCTCAGCTCAGTAGGTACTAGTGGCACCGCAGCCTCCTTCACTTGAGATAACCAAGATAAAACCTTTAGTGGTGGGAATGCACACACTATGGTAGACCAGAAGGACAGATGTATTAGGTTGATGATGATGATAAATGATGATAAATAACATTTTCCACTGACTATTATGTCCTGGGCTCTGTTATACACAGTCAAATGTATTCTCATTTTACCCTCCTAGCTACCTTATGAACTTAGCATTGTTAACCTCATTTTATGGAAGAAAAAACTGTGGCACAGAGAGATTAAATAACTTGATCAAGGTCACACAAAAACTAATAAGCAGTGAGATGAGACTTCAATGCTTTCATCATCTTTTCTCAAGATGATCTATATAACAAGAGTCCATGTTTGGGTTACAGACTGGTATCAGTGTATGGATTGAAGTAAATGAACTACATCACTAGGCAAACCATTTAGTTTAGCTAGTATATATTTTTGTTGCAAGACTTTCTCAACGAAGCAAGCATTGCATAGATGTATGTACCCTGACACAAGCTTCTTATCTTGTTGCAGGCAAGCATATTGTTACAAGCAAGCACAGAAAGGAAATGTCATCTAATATTTTCACAGACTTTACCATTGGCAAGTTGTATTCCCTTCTATATGCTTATGTGCTTCCTAGGCAGGCTCCTTTCCAGGTCTTGCGAAGTTTACTGAAGAGGCAACATAAGACAGGCATCAAGTTGAGGAGCCCAAGACTCAGACAATTAAGTGATTTGTTTTGCCATTAAGAAGATAAGTTGGGAATCTAAAATCAAATCAATTGTTTTTTTTTGTTTTGTTTTGCTCCTGAGACAGGGGAAGGGTCTAAAAAAAGATTATCTTTACTTCATGGGTACTCTTCTATTAAATATTGAAAGAAACAAAATCATAATTCTTTGGTCAATGTACTTTTAATTTAAAAAGCATAAGGACTCATTTGAATTTCTTGGGGTTATGAGTATTGGAATCAGCCTTAGCTTCCATATTTACAAATTATGTGATTTCAAGCAAGTTTTTAAAGCCCCTCTGACCCTCAGCTTCCTCACTTGTCAGATGGACAAAATTACATTTTGGGTTGTTGCAATGGTCAGTGCCTGGAAGGAGTCATGTGCATGACGGGAACTAAGTAAATGTGACTTTTCTCTCTTTTCTATCTAGCATATACTTTTTGATCCTCTTCCAGATCTCTAAAACTGTCTTCTAAAATAGTAACTAATAGCAGGAAAAACTAATCTTTATCGCTAGTGCACAATCCATCTGGGAGAAAGTCATTTCTTCCTAAATCAGGACTAATCAACGGGGCCTGAAGACCCAGCTTTGTCCTACCATGAGCTTGTAGGAACAGATGGAAAATGGGCTGGGCAGATGGAAAAACTCCATTTTCCAACAGGAATTATTTATTTGTGAAGTTGGAGCCACTTGGAATGAATATTTTGAATTAGGAGGATGAAATATTGTAAGATCCACAACAGGACCATGAAATTAACTAATGCACTATGCCTACCAGTGTCACTGTGAGGCAGGGAGCAGGAATAATAATGGGGCTTTTAAAAAATGGTCCAAACACATAAATTATTTACTCATGTGTGTGTGTGTCAGCATCAACGACTCCCTTGAAGCTGTTCTGCTGATGGCATAATCCCTCATGCCCTTCCTAAGAAAGGCTGTTCTCATGCAAGGCCCTTGTATTTGTGATCAGGTTATTATAAAATATGAACATTATAAAATACCATCTTATGAAGTCTGTTCAGTCTTACACATTGTTTGTGGTGTTTTCCATACCTCATCTGCAGCCCTTATGATGATCCTGCAAAGGAGGTACTGAAAGCTTACCTTACAGGTGAAGAACCTGACATTCAATGATATTAAGTGACTTATGTAAGTCATACACTAGTCTGTAAGAGGTTTTCTTGCCTCTATTTGTACATCTCAGAGCTTTTCCCCAAATGGCCACCAGCAATTAAAACATTCGTGCAATTGTATCACAGCCCTTTGCCCTCTGTGTGGAGTCTTATAAGGCACCAAGACCTGACCCTACCTCCTCTAGCTTCCTCCATCTTCCTCCACCATCACACCCTGTTTCAGTGTAGGTGACTAGAGTCCCTAGTACCCAGAACAAAGACTATGTTCATGTCCCAGGAGCTTTGTTCATCTTGCTTGGTCTACTTGGAAAAATTCAGCTCTGCTACCCAAATACCTGACTCCCATCTCCATTTTGACCAATTGGTTCTCCTCTGTCAGGCTCACCTCAGTTATAAATATTCTAGAAGTCTTTCCTGAGAACAGTGAGGCCCCTATCATTGAACCGAGCTGTGTGTTCCTGTGTTGTGGCTGAGTACTCCTGGCTTTCCTCTCATGTGGCTCTTACACTCTGTTGTAGTCAACAGCTTTAGTGTCTGCCTTCACTAGCTGATTCTATATCCTGCTGGATTCATCTCTGCCTTCACTAGCTGATTCTATATCCTGCTGGATTCATCTCTGGATGCCTGGTACCTAGCACAGCTCCAAGCACAGTAAGGTGTTTGTTTGTTAAACTGATACATGAGTGAAATGAATGATTGGATGGATAAGAAGGACAAGGGCTTTTTGCTAAAGTACTCATGTGGTGTGCTTGTCATATTCATGTTAGACTTGGAAAACAAATAACTAACTAAGTTATCCATATAAGAAGAGGTTGTTGATGTCTCATCAGGATTCCAAAGAGGACTAAGGGAAAACATGGTGTTGGCTGAGTGGCCTTCTCAGAATAAGGGGGACTGAGCTGGGAGAGAGGTAGAAGGGAATGGACATGCATTTTTTGACCTGATCAGTTCCAGGGAGGGAAGCTGCCAACAATCCAATTTCAGGCAGGGAGCAGCATTGGAAGGAAGTCTGTCAGTGGTATTTGGACAAAATCATTATCTAGGAAGTTTGGAAAAAATCTTAGGAAATCCATTCAAACTATTTACTGAGGCTTGGACATAGTAGATGCTCAGTAAATTAAAAAAAGAAAAAGATAACTGTACAAGGCTGAGGTCCTCTCTTTTTTCCCTAGATACAAGATACCCAGGGTAATTGGAAGCTCTAGGAAAAAGCAACCGGGTTCTTTCCTGGCTTATTCAGGCAATCAAGGGTGGATTGAAGCTGGAAAGTTTTGTGTTTCAATTATGACTCTACCTATTGTCCTTTAGCTAAGCCTTTCAGCCTCTCAGCTCCACCTCTGAGGCTGTCATGAGAATTCTCTTCCCGTTCCCTTCAGTTCAATGAACCTTGGTTTAAGATAGAGGGAAACAAATCCCAAGCTGCGCTGGTGTATGAGAACACAGTTCCTTATCCCCCTCCCCCCAACCCTGCCAGTCTGGCTGTCAGAATGGGGCAGATCTACTACTGGCAGCTGGATAATAAACCGGGACAGAGTGGGACTGGTAGGTCTGGGAAGAAATGGCCACTAAGAACTATACGGAGGGTAGGCAGGTCTTCATCTCTATCTCCAACCCCTGCTATACCTTTAGCAAAGTACAGAACTTCTCTGAGTCTCAGCATCCTCATCTGCAAAATGGCCACCATGTTTCTCATGTGCCACCCTACCCCTGGCCCAGTCTTGTGTGTTGTTCTGAGGACAGTGGGCACACATGCAAACATGTTGTAGGTAATACATCACAATTGACCTGGAAAGAAGTGAATTTCTTTGGAGGATGATGAAATAATGAACTGCAAATGCTCCTTTTAAAGGAAGGATAGAAATTGGATCTCAGGCTCTGGAAGCTCCCACTGTGCACAGGACTTTCTTCTAGGTCTGCCTGAGAAATAGCAGGATCTGGTTAGACTGAGCTTTGTGGACCTCAAGTCAACTGAAGATATTGAGGTGATTATAAGTGTGATAGTTACAAAAGAGCAGAGGAAACAAATCCAATCTAGGAGTGGTGGTACTTTCTCTCTCGTTTCCTTTTTTTTTTTTTTAATATAATTTTATTGTTGTTGTATTACATCCATCCCCTTTTTGCTCCCCTCTGTCCTTTTCCCCACTCCCCACTCCCCCACAAAGTCAATCCCACATGTTGTCCATGTCCATGGTTCTTCCATACTAGGTTCTTGTCTAAACTGCTCCCCTTCTTTGCCTCTTCCTCCTCCCTCCCCCCACCCTCTTCCCCCTGCCCACTGAAGGCCTGTTTACAGTTCTGTATCTGGTTCTGTTTTGCTTGTTGTTTGTTTCCTTCATTATTGTCCTGTAATGGATGAGATCTTATGGTATTTGTCCTTCATTGACTGGCTTATTTCACTAATCATAATACTTTCTAGTTCCATCCGTGTTATTGCAAAGGTTAGGAGTTCCTTTTTTCTTTCTGCTGCATAGTATTCCATTGTGTAAATGTACCAAAGTTTTTTGATCCAATTATCCACTGATGGGCACTTAGGCTGTTTCCATCACTTGGCTATTGTAAATAGTGCTGCTATGAACATAGATGTACATAGATTCTTATGAATTGGTGTTTCAGGATTCTTCGGGTATAGTCCTAGTAGTGGAATTGCTGGATCAAAGGCAGTTCCATTTTTAGTTTTTTCAGGAAACTCCATACTGTTTTCCATAGTGGCTGCACCAGCCTGCATTCCCACTAACAATGCACCAGGGTTTCCTTTGTCCCACATCCTCACCAACACTTGTTGTTTGTTGATTTGTTGATGATTGCCATTCTGACAGGTGTGAGGTGGTATCTTATTGTGGTTTTAATTTGCATCTCTTGACATTAAGATAATGTGGCCAAGACATGGAAACCTCTCAGGTGCTTCATAACTTAAAATATTTTATTGTTCACAGTAAAAATGAAGCACTTATCTTTTCTGTCACTGACAGATTTTCATCCATCTTGAGCACTTCTAAGTACAGAAAACAACCAACTTTATAAGGCAGTTCATTTCATTGTTCATAAGTTGTAATTGTTAGTGTGTCTTTTTTCAGGTTGAACAAAAATTGACCTCCTTACAATTCCCCATTCCTCCCCCAACTCTTGGACCTAAAGAGAAGCAGACTACCTTTCCTACCTGGCTTCCTGTTCCTTTATTCATTCTCCTACATGCTGATTTATAAAGGCAGGCAGTGCCATGGCTGAAGAAGGAGCAGGAAATGTTGTTCACCAACGTCAGTTCTGTGGCAATATTCTGAGGTTGAGGTGGCTTACCTGGGATGGACTACTTATTTAGAGACACACTCATATGAAGTTAAAAATGGAGGGTATAGGCCAGGGTTGGGGTTACAAAGTAAGAGACATATGGTTTCTTAAAAAAATTTTTATTTATTATTATTTCCAGAGAGAGGGGAAGGGAGAGATACAGAGAGGGAGAGAAACATCAATGTATGGTTGCCTTTCAACTGCCTTCAGCTAAGGACCTGGATGGAGACCTGGCTTGCAGCCTGGTTATGTGCCCTGACTGGGAATCAAACCAGAGACCTTTGGGTTAGCAGCAATGCCTATTCACTGCGCCACCAACCAGGGGCTTTCACTGTGCCACTAGGCAGGGGCATATGATTTCGATCTTGCAGAATTAAAAGGAATTCAACAATTAAAAGTAAGTAAAAAGGGTATTGCAAGAAGAGAAAATGTGTAAAGGCAAAAATTACAAACATGCATAGTATCTTTAGGAAGCGGTGAGTGGTCCATGTGGCTGAAGTAAAGAGAAAATAGATGCAGATGAGGCAGGAGAGATGGGCAGTGGTGAGACAAAGGAATGCAGTAAAATGATTTTTTTTAGCCAGTAATTAGCCAAGATACAGTTGGTCTCATTTAGTGGGTAATAGGAAGACAATTAGTCATTATGCAGTTTTGTGACACTTTCTTTTCTTTTAAGTATATTATATTGATTGTGCTGTTACAATTATCTTATCTTTTCTCTTTGTTCCCCTCTGCCCAGCACCCACCTTCACTCCAGCAATCCCACCACCCTTAGTTTATGCCCATGGGTTGTGCATAAGTTCTTTGGCTTCATCCTTTCCTATATTATTCTTAACATCCCCCTGTCTATCTTTTATCCACCAATTATGCTTTCTAATCCCTGCACCATTTCTCCATTCTTCCCCTTCCCCTCCTAGCTGATAGCCCTCCAAATGATCCCCACACTTATGATTCTGGTTGTTTGCTTAGTTTGTTTTTGTTTTTATTTTTATAGGTTCTGTTGTTGATAGTTGTGAGTTTATTATCATTTTAATGTTCATAGTTTTGATCTTCTTTTTCTTAAACTAGTCCCTTTTTTTTTTAATTTTATTGTTGTTGTATTACATCCATCCCCTTTTTGTTCCCCTCTGTCCCCCCACCCACCCACCCATTCCCCCCAAAGTCAATCCCACCTGTTGTCCATGTCCATGGTTCCTTTATACTAGGTTCTTGTCTAAGCTGCTCCCCATCTTTGCCTCTACCTCTCCCTCCCCCCTACCCCGTTCCCCTGACCACTGAAGGCCTATTCCTTGTATTCATATACTTGGTTCTGTGTTGGTT